>NW_010729094.1:3212873-3245557 GCF_000365185.1 Nelumbo nucifera | reverse complement strand
CTTCCTCCCCTTTTCCTTTCACAAGAAATTCAACTAAATCTACAATCAGTGATTTCTACTAGAAGAAAGAAGAAAAAAAAAGAGAGAGAAAAGAGGAGAAAAAGAGAGAAGAAAAGTTTGGTTCGAATGAGAGAAAAAATTCCCTCTCCCATTCGGCCAGACATGTTTTATATTACTAACATAATGGAAAAGACACATGTGAACTTACTTAAGTGAGGGACACTAGTTCTAATATAATATTACAGATCAGCAACCTCAACATAAGTATAAAGACAGAAATACCCTAACACAGCCTCCCTCTTTTCTCTTCATCTCTTCAACTCCTATTCCCCCAATCTTAATGCTCTTCCCCTTATGTTTTTTCGAAACCTACCTCAACCCTAGGCTCGCACTTATTAGTAAATTCATCATTCACCCCTTCTTTTGTCTTTCCTATTTTACCCTCTAAACCCAAAAAGGGCCCTTCACTAAAAATTACCTTTTTACCCTTATTCTCCCTTGCCTTTTCAGCTTCTTCCTCTTCCTCTTCCCATTGTTGCCCTATGAGTCGCGACAGTTCCTCTTCTCCCTTCCTCTCTCTCTCTTCTCTTTCATCTTTATTCCTCTTCCTCTTTCCATTTTTTTCTAATTCCAACACCTTTTCCATATCACACTTCCTCCTGAAACTAAATATAAAAAGCACACCCCCAGTCTCCACACATTTTCTAAATGCCTACCATGCCATTCCATTGACACGTAATTCTCCACTTCTCTGATATCAGGATCAGAGTTGATGAACCTCCCAACCAAACAACAATACAAAAACTCCAACCTTGGGTTGCCACTCCTTGCATTTCCATCATGAGAATGAAAAAACAACGCCTTTTTCCAGTTAACAATTAAATTTTATTGCTTGTGTACAAAACAATAGAATATATTCAGCAAAGGGCTGGATTCGCTATGTTGTTAGGCTACCAATGTGCTTCCTAACCACAACCCCTATCGATTACATCAATCATTGTGATATTGTTCCCTAAAATAGATTAGCTCTGTTTACCCCATGTTTGGCAATTGTATTGGCAAAACTGTATGCTGATCTTCAAACCCATTTGAAAGTGCCTCCTAGTTTCCTAGTCAAGTATGAAATTATACATAAAATGACTACATTTCTATGGATGAATCACACAAAGAGGGATACTAAGAGCTTCAAACAACTAAATCCGTTCTTACACATAACTTCAAGACTAGAAAGCTCCTCAAATGGGTATTAAAAACCTAATATTAAAATGAACCACAAACACATGGAAGGCTTGAATTGATCTTTAACATGATTTTATGATGAGAAGCCCACTTCAATAGTTCAATAAATGTGTAAAATGTGAATGACATATTCTTGGCATAAGGCATCTCAAGACTCAAGGTATGAGGCATGTGTCTTATAGCCTTAAAATTGAATCTCAAGGCTCTTAGCTTAAGCTTTATTTTGTTGCATTAGTCAAACAAGCTTTTTGGAACACTTCTGAAATAAAGAAATTTAGCTATTCCCTTCAACCTGTCTTTCTTAAACTCACTAGGATAGCACGCTGAAAATACAAGATCAGACTTTTGACAATAACACCTTCAAATACAAACAACAGAGAGCTAAATGAACCTGCTAAAATGGCAGGGAACTCTTACCTGCACAAATGTAGAAACTGAGAGAAGGGGTTTCTCTCCTACCTTCTGACGTCTAGCCTACAGAATTAAGCAGAACCATAATAAGATGAGCATCACAGCCATGTGTATCAAGAGACAAAAAAAAAGCAGAATCTTTATTCAATTCCAACAGAATCCTTAGTCACTCCTAAACAGTGTCCAGCTAAAGAGCAAAGAAGCTTAGGAAATTCCCTGCCACCCATGTTACCCAAATACAACAAGGACACAGCTTGACAAGGCATCAAATAAGGAGTTCACAATAAAAATTAAGTATCCAACACAATATGTCACCCTAGTACAGGTATTAAGGAATTATATTCCACCCCAACCACCAAATCACACGTACATAAACAAAATGAATACATAAAATGAAAAAGTAAATTAGTTATGTTGTTGGGACCACTGTTAGGTTCTTATTAGACTGTTATTATTGCCTTTTCTTTGTTAAGCTGTAACCATTGTAGTTTTCTCTATTCTTTAAACACCCTCACATATAATTCAGTGAGGGTGCTGCCACTGACACTTTTCCAGCAAATATTCTTTCTTCTGATCTACTGTTTCTCCTTCTCTCTTCCTCTCTTTACTTCTAGATGGAATCAGAGCAAGATTGATAGAAGTCAAGGCTTGGATCCACCTTTCTTTCTTCTCTTCTACTCAGATTTCCTCTAGAATTGACTGGAATTTCCAAAAATCTGAAAGAGATCCGATCGAGTAAGTGTTTTCTGCTATTCTTTCTTTTCCTTTTGGTTGTAGAACCAAAAAGCGCCCTTCTTTCTTCTCTTCTACTCAGATTTCCTCTAGAATTGACTGGAATTTCCAAAAATCTGAAAGAGATCCGACCAAGTAAGTGTTTTCTGCTATTCTTTCTTTTCCTTTTGGTTGTAGAACCAAAAAGGTTATTGTTTGGGGTGTTTTATTCCTTCATATGATGAGTTTTTGAGTTCATGGAGGAGTTTCCTCAGTGTTCTTCTGTTGTTGAGATGTGAGATCCATTTGTCTGTGTGTCGTGCCCTGTTTTATGGATCTCACACCAAGTTTCAGACCTGGCAATCTGTATTGTGGTGTGTTTGGTGCTTGAGGAGTGTTCTTTCCCCCCACACATCAGTTGTTTAGCAGTGTACAGACTGTGAGGGTTGGATGGAGGTGTTCCCTCCTTCCTTTTTTGGGCTGGTGGTGTTTGAAGGTATTTCTACTGCTGGTTTTGTGTCTTCCAGCCAGGTTTAGGTGTTGTTAACAGATAAACAGATCGGGGTTTGTGGTTGTTGGTGCTTTTTACTCCTTTCTGGTACAAGTTTCAAGTGTGATTACCATTTATTATGTGTAAGGACAATGCCTACTGAAGATTCAACTATCTCAGAAGTTACTGGAAGCCAAAACATGACCAGTTTAGGTGCTAAAAGTTGGGGTTTTATTGTTGCTATCACTGTCCTTGATGGACTCAATTATTTGGAGTGATCAAAAAGTGTGAAATTATACGTGGGCTGAAGAGGTAAGCTTGGGTATTTGTCCGGTGATGTCCCTCAACCTAAGGAGGCTCGTTTGGCTCGTGGTAAGTGGGACCAAGACAACTACTTGATCATGTCTTGGCTAGTGACCTCTATTCACCCTAGTCTGAGGAAGAACTTCATGTGGACTGATATGGAAAAGGAGATATGGAATCAAGCTAAGGCTACTTTTCCGAGCAAAGGCATTATGCTCGTACATATCAGCTTCAAGTAGTGATCCACTTGTAAACAAGGGACTGTGAGGGAGAGTATGTTCTGGGCAGTTTTGTAAGAAAGATTACTGGGGGCTCAACACCTACTTAGGGGTTGACAGATGTACTTAAATCTGGAAAGTTATTTTTAAGTTATATTAATGAAGTTGTTGTTTCCAATCAAAAAAAAAAAAAATCCACTTGTACAGGAGGAGAAAAGTCTGTCATCATATTATTCTTCTCTGACCTCAATGTAGAAAGAGCTTGATTATTATCTGACTGTTGACTGGAAGAATGAATCAAATGCATAGGAGTATAAGAGACTTATAAATCAGAAGAGGGTGTTTGCTTTCTAGGCTGGTCTTAATCCCAGTTATGAGCTCATTCGTGTTCAGGTATTAGGGAGAAAGGAGCTCCCATCAATTCAGGAAGTTTACTCCCTAGTTCAATCTAAGGAGAGGAGGAAGGGTAATGATGCTATGAAGAGGACTGAGGCTGTTGATAGAGATAAGTTGAGATGTTCTCATTGTGGCAGAACCTGACATACCAAAGAAACATGTTGGGACCCTGTGGACAAGCCAAAGAAATTCCAGTCCTTTAAGGAACCACAGCAGTATGGGAATAAAATCTAATCTACAAAGGAGAAGGCCCTATCTTTGCATCTCACCTAATTGGTGTACTCTTTGTAGATCCCATGGTGAGGATTGTTATCATTTACTAATTTCTTATTCGGTTACAGCAGATTTGTGGGATTGGCCATTCTTGATCTTTGGATGCAGGTGGAAAAGGCCAGCAGAAGTAAGCTTGCTTTTTTACCCTTCTGTCTTTGCTTGGCGCCAACAAAGAGGAAGAATAATGTGGAGGGTTGCAAAAGCAGCATTGCTTTGGACAGTGTGGGAAGAAAGGAATGCCAGAATAGTCCAAGAGAAGGAGAGAAGCCAACAAGATGTGAAGGACTTTATCCTGTATAGGGCTATCTCGTGGCTAAAATCTTTGGATTTATTTCAGCAGTTTTCTTTCAATGATTTGTGGTGGCATTAGCCAGCAGTGGAAAGAAGTTCCTCGTTAAAGATAAAGGTGCACAGGAGCTGGGTACCACCACCTAAAGGTTTTATGAAGTTAAATTTTGATGATAGCAGTCAAAGCAATCCAGGTTATTCTGGGATGGGAGGAGTTATAAGGAATGAAAGTGGCTCTGTAACTCTGTTATTTTCAAGCCCATTAGGCGAGGGGGGCTCCACTAGGGCAGAACTGCTTGTTGCTCTGCAAGGGGTAGATTTGCTGTGCAGATAGGATGGAATAGCTAGTAATAGAAGGAAACTCCAAGGTGGTTATGGGGTAGTTACAGAACCCAGAGACAGTAGTTTGGCATTTCAAGAATGAACTTAAAAAAATTAACTGTTTGACAAGGAATTTGAATGCTAGAACACAATGGGTGGGAAGATCTACTAATGCTATGGCTGATTGCTTAGCCAAGCAAGGGGCAACTAGGGATGAGTTGTATTGGGCACAGTTGTAATCTCTTTTAATTTTTGATGGGTTGGAGAGGTCACAGCTCATGCCTCTCCAAATATCTTTTGTAATTGTTATATGTTTCTATCCTCTTCCCTAATAAAATCTCTCATTTATCAAAAAAAAAAAAAAACGGTGACTCATCTCAAGAGAGTATCTCCACAGGCTCTAACTCCAAGGAGGGGATGCTAAATACCTTACGTGATCAGTTGAAAGAGTATGGTAGGACTCTCCAGCAACTTGAAGAGTGCTCAGTCACTCTGTCTACCTCACATCTATCCACTTCAGGTAACCAGACCTCTGCATTTCATGTGTCTACCTCATTTCCAACCATTGGATCATTGATTTTGGGGCAACCAACCACATGACTAGTAATAAGCCAAGTTTATTTTCCAATGGAAACTTACTCCTTTCCAATGTACTCTCATATCTTCTCTCCACCACTCTTCCACCTTATGAATGAAGTCTGGATGAGTATGCCACATAATTTCAAACCTAAAAAGGGCGGGGCCACTCAGAAAGTCCCCCATTCCAATACTATTTGGGCAATGATCAAAGGTAACCCTTGGCAATTCCCTAGCCACCAACCCTCCCCATACTCTTCCTTCTCAGTGCCAAACATAAATCTATCTTCAAACAAGTAGGGGAAGCCTATAAATTAGACCAAGTGAACAAATTCCATTGAAGCATAATCTCTTTTAGCTCACAGGAGTATACTAACTCATTGAACTTCCTCATGCTAGTAGAAATCTCCCCTAGACACTAGGGATCATCCCATAATCCCCTAATGTCAAAGAGTTCCTCCAACAAATCCTTTCTTTGTCTATAATTGTTAGGCCCATAGATATTTGTCAAGACCCAAGTAAAGCCATCCCCTACATTTTTAAATTTTAATGAAATTGAGAGAAACAGCCAATTAGTTCTTCTATAGATTCCACCACTTCATTTCTCCACATTGTGAACATTCCCCCTAAGGCACCCCAAGAAGGTGCTACAGTCCAACTAATGCCACTAGAGCTCCACACACTCCTCATCCACCTTCTATCCATATCTGTGAGTTTAATTTCCTGCAATATCACTGTCTAGTCACTCCCTTCACAAGAGATCCTTTATAACCCGCTTCTTCCTAACACTACACAATCCTCTAACATTAAAGCTAATAATCTTCATAACAACATATGTAAATCCCACCCGCAATAATTTGAAATAAAACAGAAAAAGGAGAAGATTGAAGAAGATGGGAGAGAGAAACAATGGATGAAGAACATGGAAGAAAAGGGAAGGAAGAGAGTCAATCAAACCTCTCTCCAGTTCCCCACTATTGTATTTTATTCTTTAATTGTAAAAAGGACAAAATTAAATGAATACCTGTTATGGACCCGGGAATAGGATCTCGTCACGGGTCGGTCCACGGGAAAAACCTCTTGTTTTCCCTTGTTCCTCCCCTTCCCAGCCGAACCTATCTTGGCGTCCTAAAGGGTGATTTGTCCAAGAGATCACCGAACTCTCCTTTTACTCTCTTCCTTGACTGAATTTTTTTTATATCTTTATTCAATAATCTCAGCTCCTTAAATAGGAGATTACAAGAGGTAAGAGTCCTCCTTGTAGGGAGACTCCTTGATAACTAAACTGCTTACAGATAAGATAGATAAGACTCCTAGATAAGACTCCCTACTCAAGAAGGATAAAAACTCCCTAAGATAAATCAGATTCTATACTAATCCTTATTGGAACAGATAAGATAAGAGTAAGATAAGAAAGCAGATAAGATAAAGATAAGGTAAGATGAACTGTGGCTAGCTAGATAATCTGATGAGGGTCCCATGTTACTGCTGCTGTCGGCGACGATACTTCCTCCCAACGAATGCATCCATAACATTACTCCCCTCCTGGACTACAAGCTTGTCCTCAAGCTCGAGATCCGGATAGGTGTCTTGGAGTTCAGTCAAGGGAATCCAGGTGGCTTCGGCTGATGGTAAGCTGTCCCATTCCACTAGGACCTCGAGAACACCCCGATTGATTCTGGATCGAACTAAAGACCGAGGTTGGGGGATGAATTTGCCGTCTTTCAGGGGCAGTAGGGGGGGTACTTAATCCGGGGGATGACCCGTAAATGGCTTGAGCAAGGAAACGTGAAAAATATCATGGATTTTGTGGTGCTCCGGCAGTTCGAGCTGATATGCAACTGGGCCGATCCGCCATAATACCTTGAAGGGTCCATAAATTTTAGGAGCTAATTTAGGGGCAGCCCGGTGTCCCAAGGAACGTTGCCGATAGGGCTGGAGCTTCAACCACACAAACTGACCTTGTTCAAGAGTTAGTTCTCGTCGATGCTGGTCATAGGCGTGCTTCATGCGTAATTGCGCTTGTTGCAAGCGGAGAAAAACTTCAGCTAGGAGGGCATCGCGCTCTTGGAGGGAACGATCAATCTCATCCAATCGAGTTGAACCGGGCTCGTATGATAACAAGCGAGGAGGATCCCGGCCATAGACAACTCGGAAGGGTGTCATGCCGAGGGACAAATGATAGGCCGTGTTATAACAATATTCGGCCCAGGGAAGCCAATCAACCCACCGGCGTGGTTGGTCCCCAACAAAACAGCGGAGGTACATCTCGATTGTACGGTTCACTACCTCTGTTTGGTCGTCTGTCTAAGGATGGTAGGTGAAGGAAAAAGCTAAGGTCGTACCATGCAACCGAAACAGTTCCTTCCAGAACGCACTGGTAAAAACAGGGTCCCTGTCGCTGATGATGGATTCTGGTAGCCCATGTAGACGGAAAATGTGTAAAGAAAACGTGGGCGACTGAAACAGCACTGTACAGGTGTGACAGAGGGATGAAGTGGGCATACTTAGAAAAGCGATCCACCACCACGAATAGAATTGATTTTCTGCCCACCTTGGGTAGGCCCTTGATGAAATCCATGGATATATCAACCCAGATTTGTGTTGGAATTGAGAGGGGCTGAAGAAGGTCAGCTGGGTGTAGGTTCTCCCATTTGTGTTGTTGGCACGTGGAGCAGTTATGGAGGAAGTCCCGAATAGAAGATTTCATACCTGGCCAATAGAAATCAGCTTGGACATGATGCAGTGTCTTCTGAATGCCCTCATGGGTGGAGTTATGTATACCGCAGATGACGGAGGGAATTAAGGAAGAATTTGCCAAAAGGTATATACGTCCTTTGTAAAACACTAGCCCGTCATGAATGGACCAATTTGAGTCGGTTGTCCCGGACTGTATTTTCTGAACAAGGTCCTTCCACTCCGGTGAATGTGGCAGTGTGTTCCTGATGTCTTCCAGCAGGGTGACTCGGGGGTGTGAAATCGCACAAAGGAGCATAGTATCTTCGTCTCGTCTAGACAAGGCATCTACGGCACGATTTAAGGATCCCACCTTGTAGTCTACCCGAAAATCAAAACCGAGTAGTTTGCTAACCCAATGTTGTTGAGGCGAAGTGGTAAGCCACTGTTCCAACAAATATTTGAGGTTGTAGTGATCAGTCTTGACGACGAAGGATCTTCCCCATAAGTATGGCCTCCAGTGTTGCACTGCCTTAGCTAACCCAATCAGTTCGCGCTTGTAGGCGGGTAATTTTAGATGTCGGTCAGCTAGTTTGCGGCTGAAGAAGGTGATCGGATGCCCCCGTTGCTGCAATACGGCTCCAATACCTATACCTAATGCATCGCATTCGACTATGAATTCAAGGTCAAAATTTGGAAACTGCAGAACTGGCGTGGAGGAGAGGGCTTCCCTTAAACTCGCAAAGGCTGCATCAGCTGCATCGTCCCAATGGAAGGCATTTTTCTTTAGCATTTTGGTGAATGGGGCAGCCAAAAGTCCGTAATTTTGTACAAACTTGTGGTAGTAACCTGTCAGACCTAGGAACCCGCAGAGAGCCTTGGCGGATTGGGGCTTGGGCCATTCCTTGATTGCTTGAATCTTGGAGCCATCCACCGTGGACACCTTGCCCACTGATTACATGCCCTAAGTAAAGAACCCGGCGCTCCCCAAAAGAGCATTTGGACCGCTTAAGGAAGGGCTTGTGTTATCGCAAGAGTTCAAAAACAGTCCGTAGATGATGTACATGTTCTATCCATGACTTACTGTAAACTAAGATGTCGTCAGAGAACACTAAGACAAATCTGCGGAGGTAGGATTGAAATATCTCGTTCATCAAAGACTGGAATGTGGATGGGGCATTGGTGAGACCAAACGGCATAACTAGAAATTCAAAGTGACCATGATGCGTTCTGAAGGCAGTTTTCTCCACATCCTCGGGAGCCATCCGAACCTGAAAATATCCTAACCGTAGGTCTAATTTCGAGAAGTACTGGGCTCCATGGAGTTCATCCAGCAGCTCATCTACAACGGAGATAGGGAATTTATCCTTGACAGTCCAGTTATTGAGCTCTCTGTAGTCCACACAAAATCTCCAAGTCCCATCTTGCTTTGGTACCAATAGAACCGACGAGGAGAAGGGAGAGGGGCTAAGACGAATGATTCCTTGCTTCATCATGTTCGTACACTACTTCTCTATCTCGTCCTTCTGTAGATGTGGGTAGCGATAAGGCCGGACGACGACGGGTTCTGATCCTGCTACCAGAGGGATCCGATGATTGCAAGCTCAGGAGGGTGGAAGTCCCTTGGGTTCTTGGAATACATCTGATAAATCAATGAGGAGTCTTTCCATATCCGCTATGTGCATTGTTTCGCCCTGCAGTGTATGCAACTGCATTTTTGCCTTTACTCCGGTTCCCTACCAAGTAACTTGTTTTCCATCCAAGTGGAATGTCATTGTTAGGGCGCTGAAATCCCACAGGGTTGGGCCTAGGGTGATCAACCATTTAACTCCCAGAACTATATCAAATTCATCTAAAGATAGCACGAATAGATCAGCAGAGAAGGATTCTGATTCGACCTATATTTGGATGTTCTTGCAGATTCCGGGACTGTGAACCCTCTCTCCATTCGCTATAGCTACCAGCAGTTGTGGCCTGATTTCCATAGGTAATTCTAACTGGAGGGCAGCTTGCTCACTTACAAAATTGTGCGTGCTTCCTGAGTCAACAAGGATGCGTACTGGTTTCCTTGCTACCTGCGCCCGCAATTGCATGGTTTTTGAGGTCTTTATCCCGGTAATCGCATGAAGGGAGATCTCGAATTCTAATGCTACGAGTTCATCCTCGTCCTCCTCTTGTTCGTCCACCAGAAGGCAGAATAGCCTCTTGCATCTGTGCCCCGCTGAATATAGATCATCGCAATTGAAGCGCTGCCCCCTTGCCCGGCGCTCTGCCATCTCAGCTCTGTTTAATGGGTGGTGCCGCCATGCTGCTTCCCATGCTTGATGCCAACCTGGGAACGTTACCTGGATGAAATCTCTGTTCCCTGCTGGTTGCTGAAGAAGGGGACACCCCTATTGACTTCGAGGGTGCCCATGACGTCGGCGGCCAACCCACACTGAAGGTCCCGCGGCTGAGCTGTAGCTTACGTTCGAAGGCACAAGCTAGGTTCATGGCTGTGACCAGGTTGGGAGGGTGTTGCATCTCCACGTCCACCCTCAGGGGTTCTACTAACCCTGCGGTGAACTTATCTACCTACTGATCTGGTCGTACCGAGGCTGCCCTGGCAAGGAGGGTTTGAAATTGGTGTTGGTATTCAGCCACGGTTCCTGTTTGCTTGAGGTTGATCAATTCACCTAGCGGGTTGCTCATCAACGGGGGTCCAAATATGAGGAGGCAGTAGGATTTGAATTGACCCCAACTGAGCCCGTGTTCCTCCTGCTCTAGTCAGTAGAACCAGAGCTGCGCCTCCTCCGTTAGGTCGAAAGCGGCCAGGTTGACCTTGTCTGTGCCTTCCGTGCGCTGATTGCGAAAGAACTGTTCACAACGATATAGCCACCCCAGCAGATCTTCGGTGCCGTTGTAAGACGGGAACTCCAGTCGGCTGTACTTGGAAACAACCGCGGCTGTCGGGGCGGCGGTCTGCTGTTCGCCGGACGACTCCGTCCAATCTGGTCGGCGGCTGTTGGTGGTGGCAGTCCCTTCGGAGCTCTTCTCCCTGTTAGAGAAATACGGTTCCAGCAAGCGTCGCAGCTCCCGGACATCGTCTTTGACTTCACAAACCTCCACGTTCTCCACAAGCCTGTGCTCCAGTTCGTGGACCCTAGACGACAGCTACTCCAGATCTCCCATGACGTTAGGCTCTGATACCAAGATGTTATGGGCCCGGGAATAGGATCTCGTCACGGGTCGGTCCACGGGAAAAACCTCTTGTTTTCCCTTGTTCCTCCCCTTCCCAGCCGAACCTATCTTGGCGTCCTARAGGGTAATTTGTCCAAGAGATCACCGAACTCTCCTTTTACTCTCTTCCTTGACTGAATTTTTTTTGATATCTTTATTCAATAATCTCAGTTCCTTAAATAGGAGATTACAAGAGGTAAGAGTCCTCCTTGTAGGGAGACTCCTTGATAACTAAACTGCTTACAGATAAGATAAATAAGACTCCCTACTCAAGAAGGATAAAAACTCCCTAAGATAAATCAGATTCTATACTAATCCTTATTGGAATAGATAAGATAAGAGTAAGATAAGAAAGCAGATAAGATAAAGATAAGGTAAGATGAACTATGGCTAGCTAGATAATCTGATGAGGGTCCCATGTTATTGCTGCTGTCGGCGATGGTACTTCCTCCCAGTGAATGCGTCCATAACAATACCCTTAAGAGGGTAGCCAGCACTAGAAACAATGATAAAAGAAATAAAACAGGCCCACTAATCACAGGTATAAAGCATAAACAGAAATAAATAAACAATAATGAACTATGGCCCGTTCGGCCCTTCATCTCTACACTCCCACTCAAGCTAGGCATGAAGTTGAGCATAGATATCAATCATGCCCAGCTTGCTTACATAGTGTTGTAACTTTGCCTTAGGGACACCCTTGGTCAAAACATTTGCTAGATGTTGCTCTGAGGCAATGAAAGGAAGACAAACTTCTTTGGAAGCCACTCTTTCTTTTAGAAAATGATGGTCTACTTCAATGTATTTTGTCCTATCATGCTGAACTAGATTGTGAGCCATGTTAATTGCAGTCTGGTTATCACAATACAACATTAAAGGATTATCATATGCAATACCCATCTACTCTAGAAGTGACCTGAGCCATAACAACTTTGAAACTCCATGGGCCATGGCCCTATACTTTGCCTCAACTGAAGATCTAGTTACTACAAACTGCTTCTTACTTCTCCATGAGACAATGTTCCTCGCTACCATAACATGGTAACCAGATGTAGATCTTCTATCTTCAATACTACCAGCCCAACCGGCATCTGTATAAGCCTCTAGCTTCATGTGTCGATGCCTAGTGAAGAGAATACTCTTTCCTGAAATCCCCTTAAAGTAACACAAAACCTGTTCTGCAGCCATATGTGTGACTCTAGGGGCATGCATAAACTAACTAATCACACTAATAGCATAATGAAATATTTGGCCATGTCATATAAATATATAGTAACTTCCCCAAAAGTCGTTGGAACACTCCCCTATCTTACCAAGAGCTCACCATCATTAGCTGAGAGCTTGTGGTTGGCATCAAAAGGTGTAGAGGCAGGTTTGGCACCAAGTTTCCTAGTCTTAGTAAAAAAATCTAACACATACTTCCATTGGGAGATGAAGATACCATTTTTAGACCTTGCAACTTCAATTCCCAAGAAATATCTCAACCCCCTTAAATCCTTAATTTCAAATTCTGAATTAAGGAAGTTCTTGAGTGCTTATTCCTTTGTATCATTGTCTTTAACCACAATATCATCAACATAACAATAAGAAAAGCAACCATAGTACCTCTCCTCTTATTAAATAAGGAATGGTCAAATTGCATCTAAGTGTAACCAAACTCAACAAGTGCAGCCTAGAATCTGTTAAACCAGGCTCGAGGGGATTGCTTGAGACCATAAAGGGATTTCTTCAATTTTTGCACACCTTGCTCCGCATTTCCTTACCATGCATGCCTGGAGGAAGTGACATACTTCAGTCAACTCCCCACTTAAGAAGGTGTTCTTAACATCAAACTAATATAACAGCCAATCAGAACTTACTGCCAAGGACAAAAAGATCTCTCATTGAGGTCATTTTGACAAATGGTAAGAAGATCCCCATAGAATCAACTCCACACACTCGACTATAACCCTTGGAAAATAATTAGGCCTTATACCTCTCAATGGTATCATCAGCATGATACTTGATGGTGAACAACCACTTACATCCACTGGTTCCTTCCCATGAGGCAAATCTGCAATATCCCATGTATTATTTTTGCGAAGTGTTTCTATTTTAGTTCTCATAGCCTCCCTCCATTCTGGCTTAGATAAGGCCTCTCTATTGATTTGGGTATAGGCTGAGAGGAAATAGAGGCTAGGAAAGAGTAATAGGATGGTGACAAGAAATTGTAAGAAGGTACTTGGACGTTGTACATTTTCTCTTACCCTTTCTCACAGCTATAGGTCGGTCTAAATCTAGGAAAGAAGATGCTAAAGCAAGTCGTAAAGGAACTATCCTCTCTTCAGGAGCTAGGAATGCCTAAGGCTCAACTGTAGATGGGAGAACAACCTACTCATGTCATAAGCTTTGTCTTTGGTACCACCTCTAAATAATAGGATGAGTAGTGAAAACTAAAGGACTAGCAAGTGGAGGAGGAGGAATGGGAGAACTGGGAGAGGAGGAGGACTTTGAATCAACTAGCGGCCTCTTCCGCCAGTCGGCCTCTTCCACTGTTGCAACGAGTTACAGCGGCGATTTCGAATCAACTAGCGACAACATCCCTCTCTATAATTTCTCTCCCTATTCTCTCTCTCTCCTCCTCTCCCTCTCCCTCCATTTCCTCTCCTCTCTTTCTCTCGGCAACATCCTCAACCACCACTCAGTCTCTTCCACCACTGCAACTTCTTGCATTGGCGATTTTGAATCAACCAACGACAGCATACATCTCTGTAATTTCTTTCCCCCAAACCAATCATTATGAATAGAGCATCCTGACTTATCATTCTCTCTTCTCTCCTTCCCTTCCTTCCCCCCCCCCACCTCCTCTTGCCTTTCCCGCCACCACCAATGCAACTCTCAGCAATGGCAGTCCTATCTATTCTAATTATTAAATATTTTTTTAATAATTTTATTCTTATTTTAATAAATTATTTTTAATTTTTATAAATATATTTGTACTAATTATTAATTATTTTAATTTTTATTAATAATTAATTATTAAATATTTTAATAGTTTTAAGATATTAATTTGATAATTATTAAATTTTTTTTCATTGCTTTATGGACTTTATTACTATTTTCATTATTATTTTAACTCTTAATAATTTATTTTTAATTTATAAATTTATATGTATTTTTTTATTTTATTCTTGTTTTAATAAATTATTTTTTACTTTTTATAATATACTCATATTTTTCAATATTATTTTGAATTTAATAAATTATTTTTTATGAAATAATACAAATTGAACTCAAAAATTACTAAATAGTCTATTTTAGGGGTAAAATAATAAAATCAGGGAATTTCAAATGCCGAAGGGTTGATCCAACACAAACAACCCTATCTATTCAGAGCCTCTAAAAAGTAGAAAAGCATCTATGCCTCTTTTCAGATTTCAGACACTTTTAATATCTTTTTAATTTTTCAGATTTATCAAACGCCTCCTAAACACATTAGAACCAAAAGTTACTCTCTGAGGTGATACTTGACTTTGTTCAGGTATATTCAACAAGTATATCCCATTCACCTCTTGGCCACTCCCAATCACCTTCCGAGATTACATGTCCTGAAAAAGACATTAAGAAAGGAAAGGCTACACTACGATTCAAGGATTTTGTCAAATTAAGTCTATATTAAGTTTAGGAAGATGAAGAACTGAAGATAAGGTAAGGGTATCTAAAGCTCTGATGTTTCCCTAGCAAGAGAGCCATCAGGAAGAGAGATCTTGCCTCGGTCAAATAAAACCTAGTAAGTATAAAATCAATGAGACACACTAGTCATATAGTTAGAGGCACTAGAGTCAATTATCCAAAGGATCCTACGATTAACTAAGATAGAAGCATGATTCACAATGGCACAAATACCTGAATGGGAATAGGCAAAAGAGGAACTATTTCTTAAGGAGGTAGTAGTTGTAGTAGTAGACTCTAAGTGGTCAATGAGTCAGCCATACTTCTCATACCCTACTCTGGCAGCTGCAAGCTGTTCTCTCACTAATTTTTCTTCACTGAAACATTTTTCAACTCTCCTCATTGATAACCATGGCATAAGATTGAGATAAGGTCACTTCGTCCCTCGTTAGAATGTTTCGTCTAACAATACCATACTCAGGATTGAGTCCTATAAACAACTCAAAAACCCAATTCCTCTCAACTACCTTCCTATGAGTCTCAGCATCCTTAGTACACCTCCACACAACAATCTCCATCAAGTCAATCTCCTACCATAGGCTTCTCCCCCTGTCTTAAATTATTCACATCATTCTTCAGCTTGTAAGCCCTAACAACATTCAACTTCTAAAACTAAGTCTTTGTGACACTGTCCCACACCTCCTTTGTAGTCTCCATTGACAAATAATGTTGGTTAATATGAGGCTACATGGAATTCATAACTAGCCTACAATTTTATAATGCTCCTACATCCACCGTTCATAGACAGGGCCATCCTCCTTAGGTTGCTTCTTACTCCTAGTGATGTACCCCCATTTCCCTCTACTGTAGACATGAATCTTAATTGGTTGAGACTATGCTAGATAATTAGTCTCATCTAACCTCACTGAGGTTATTGCCCCAAACAGTCTCCACAAACCCTCTTGGGCCAAACTTGGAGTCTATAGGTTGTTTCATCTCACCTCTAGTTTGCTCCATTGGCCAAACAGAAACAAATGAAAATAAATATAGGATATTACTAGTCAAGACTCACTGCCTCCTAAGGCCAAAACTTCTTTTCAAATAGCCAAAAATAGGATTTCACCAGACCTAGCACCTGGAGAAGAAGGAGAAAGTCTGGTCGCTCTTATTAGAGGCTCCACAAATCTCTCCAACTTGGGTTGATCTCAAAGATACTCAAAAAACTTCTATTCCAGCCCCAAGTGCCACTTCCAAATTCCCTCTATACCCCTCAATTTAAAAACTCTCCAGTTAGCTAGGGTTTTCAAGAAACTCTCCAAGAACCTACCTTGGGCCCCAAACAAGCACTGCAATCTTCTCCAAAAACCTCCTCTAATTAGGCTGAATACTTATTAATTAATCAACCAATCAACTCTCCATACAACCTGTGTATATGAGATTAAAAAGGAAAAAAGGAAGAAGGTAGGAACTCTGCTCTAATACCAAGATGTAAATCCCACGTACAATAATCAGAAATAAAGCAGAAAAGAAGATTGTAGAAGGTGGAAAAGACATACAATGGAAGAAGAAGACAGAAGAAAAGGGAAGGAAGGGAATCAATTGAACCTCTCTCCTGTCCCCCACTATTATATTTTATTCTTTAATTGTAAAAAGAACACAATTACATGAATACCCTTAATAGGGCAGCCAGCACTAGAAACAATAATAAAATAAATAAAACAGACCCATAACTAAGGCCCACTAATCACAAATATAAATCATAAACAGAAATAAATAAACAATAATGAACTATGGACCATTCGGCCATCATCTCTACAACAACTAAGTAAACAAACCAACCCAAGCCAAAACTATGGACCATTCGGCCATCATCTCTACATCAGATTTTAATCTCTCCACCTCCAACATCTTTTTCTTTCCTTCTCCCATTCCTCAAGCAAACTTTAACATTCTCCACTTCCTTCAATTTCAACCCCATCACCTTTAGTAATTTCATTAGCATTTTCAACATATCCTTCCTTTCTCTTAAGATCCTCAAAAAACTTGCAAATCATCTTCCAAATCCTCTCCCCTTGTTCCCTTTCTTCAAGTCCTCCCTACTCACCCTTCCCCCTCTACCCCACCCTCTCATCTTCTTGGCAAGACCCAGGCAATGGTTGAGATTGTTCAATATCTGTTACTGAATGATACACATGAGAATAGAGTTGGTTCAAGATTGAAAATTGGGGTCAATAGGACCTGGATTGGAATCCAACCCTAAGTTTCCAATTCCCAGAGGATTTGTACTGGGTAAGGCCACTTGAAAAACACATAAGCCCCTTGTTGGTGCATCTCTGCTCTGGCTCACAAGAGATCTCACCTCTTCATTCCCATTACCCTGTAATTATTTAACCTGTAAGATCAGTTTAAGTCCATTGGAGCAGTGATTTTGTTTTCTACCACCAGTCTTCTTCCCTACCAACCCCCACTATGATCTCAGACATCTATCGCAACAATACATTCCCTGGGCCACCAGACATCAGTTGCAATAACACACTTCTCCTTCTACATTCTCCTTCTCTTCTTCTACTCTATTTTTCTGATTTCTTAATTAAGTTAAATACAAGGATGGACATGTCATTGCCCTATTCTCTAGACCAGTGGGAGTGGGGGAGGGGACTCTACTAGAGTTGAATTGTATGCAGTGCTGCAAGGAATTCATCTTGCAAATGAGCTGAATATAGAAAAGTTGATGATTAAAGGTGATTCTAAGTTCATAGTGGGATGGCTGAAAGATCCGGAATATGTGATTTGGTGCTATAGGAATGAAATGCAGAAACTCAAATGGATAACGAAAAATATGACACTCAGTATACAGTGGGTGAGGAGGATGGCCAATGCTTTTGCTAATTAAGGGGTGAACATGGATTGATTGTATTGAGCTCAATTGTAAACAGTTATTGTTAAATTTGTGATGGGAGAGGTTGCACCTCTCTTATGGGTACTTATACTGATTATATCTGTACTGATTACAATATAGATAAATAAAATTCACTTATGAAAAAAAACCAATTTAACTTCATCTAAAATCATATAACTTCTCCAAATAAGGGGAACTTTTAGCTGTACAGCAATAGAAACATTAGACTTGCTTACAACCCAAAATCATGTAAACTAAAGCATGATAACCACATTTTATCAAACTGTTCCTGAAGGACATTCAAGCTACCTGGAACAAGAGCATAATAATTGCAAATAGAACCTTTGCAACCTCTGTTAAAAAGTTAACACTGATGGGACTAAACTTGAAACTTCCATCCACCTTAGACATAAAAACCAAAATAGGCTGCACAAGAAAGACAAGACCACATTAGGTACTTTGAAGCATTAAAAAATCCAGAAGTAATTCAAGTTAATCAGCAACCATAATACTAGACAAGTCTGTTAATTTTCTAGAACAGTTTCTTTTTATATCAATATGCTTATAGAATAATGCCAACATCGTGACTAATGTCATTCTCGAACCATTTGGACTTGCCAAAATGACAAGCAAAGTTAAGAAGCTAAAACTTAAATGATCAAATATTAACAAAAAAATACAAGGCAACCCATTGAGTCACTAGAAGCAGCTCAAGAAGCTGCATAGCACCAAGTAAGCTGAATATTTAATGGTAAATCTTGGCACCATATTGTTCCTTCCCAAAGAAAATGCAGAATCTAACAGAAGATGAATTCATCTCAGTCATGGCTCCACTGTTATCTGTAACAAGAATCATGAATCATACAGAAGACCATATTAGAATATGCCAAATCACCTGTAGACCGACCAAGATGCAATCCCCAACAACCAAAAGGACATTGAGGGCTCGGTACTTAGATGATAACTTGCTCCTGTGCCGATCATATGCTCTTGACACGGTTTTTGAAGTTGGAGAAACCAATTTAGAGTGGCAGACACTGCATTCTATCATCCCGTTCTTCATTAGCTATTAGCTTAATTCCCGAATTATCACCAAGAATTAGAACTTTATCTACAATACGCAAAGGTGGACCAATTGAAGCAGCAGTATTATCATTGTCGGCCCCAGACACATCTTGTAGTAGATAGAACCATCCAAGAAAACCTATTGTCAAAAGTTCAAACCACTCATCATTGGAAAGAACCCCACAGGCAACAATATTTATACTTCATCGAATAAATTCTTATAGAATCAGATTGTTTGAATTGGATAACTATAAATTTCAGAAAAAAATACGGATACTATCATAACTTCATACAACTAAATATACAGCAAGCCACCAAATTCAAGTCAACGACCAGCAAAATTGAAACTTTCCTTCACTTCCATAATCAAAACCTAACCAGATCTTGTCATCAAATCAACAAATCTATGATTTGCAATTCATATAGTCATGGAATCCAAAAAAAACTGCTTGAAACCACACGATCATATCGACAAAGTCATATACTGCAGATACACGACCGGGATCTTTCCTAGTCCAACAAATTAATTGATCTCCAGAGATTCGGACACCTTAACCACCCAAACGACCTCGAATTCAATCAAATTTCAAAAAACAGTACTCAGGTGAAAAAAGAAAAAGAAAACTCTCAATTCAGCATTCCCAGCCCAATTCAAAATCCAAAACCACTGGAACCGCTATTATTCGACGAGATTTGAATACCTGGGTAGCTGAACTTACCAAACTCCGATACGATTCGAGGAATTAGCGCGCCAAAACAGGGAGAATTCTTCGATCTGGTCCAAGGAACTCGAAGAAAGAGAGAAATAGAACGCTTGTGGCACTCAGATATGGATCTATGGAGATCTATAGATGCGAAGAATATACAGAGACAGTGAGCATTTGCGAAGTATTTATAGCCGCAAAGTTCGCTTCTTCTCTTCCCTTTACAAAGTTTGCTTGAATTTTACAATAGTCTTCATGCGCCGTTTGCGGTTGCTGCAGGTATGCAACAAGAATTTCAAAAACAAAAGTAAATAAATAAAGATGTGTAATAAGCATGAAGACAGAACAACACTTTCGACTGGAATCTTGTGCGTTTGAACTCGCTGGAAAATCACTACGAGTTCGCAACCTTTCACTTTTTGAACCAACACATTATAGGGGTAGAGGTGTAAATCCAACCGTGCTTCCCTCCGCCTCTCAGATACTTTGGGGGTCCGCCCGGCACAGCCCATGTGGGCCTGTACCGTGCCATGGCCTTGGTCAGGTGGGCTGTAAGTTGTGTCGTAGACCTAAGCCGTGTCACGCTGGGCTACGGTCTTGGCCTTGGGCCTGGGCCAAACCAGGCCAGTCTTTTTTTTTTTTTTTGCTAAGTAAAATATTTAACTTTGGGAACCAATAAGAAAATTAAAAAATAACAAAAGTTTGAAAAAACACTTAACAAAATACAAAACTTGAAAAAAAAATAGGAATTTTATTTCATTTGAATTTGAATTTGAACAATACAATGGTCAATGGATGAATGAAATATGGAAAATGGAATAAAATATAAAAACAATATAATAAAATTATAGATTGACAATAAAAAATTACATTGTTGAAAAAATAACAAATAATTAAAATAAAATTGAAAAACAAAATTTACAATAATTTTAAAAATGCAATACAATTATTGACTATACAAAAAAATATTGACTTCAACATTTTTCTTCATATTCCACATACATCTCCTTGACCCTGATCATCATCTATTTCTATTGAAACATCAAGTGAAATGTCATGCCATCCTTTATCATACAAACAATCATCAACATCCAACCAATCTTTCAAACATATGCACATCTCCATACTTTCATCATTCGTGCAACTTCTCTTATCATCCAACACCCTAGTACCTGCATTAAGACAAGACTAAAATATCAAAAGTATTCATTTCCATGTAGCAAGAAAGATATTTTTTTTCCATATTCACTCTACCACGCTAAAATATCAAAAGTATTCATTTCCTCCGAGTCAAAGTAATCACCTGAATGAGAAAAATTTGCTTGTAAATAAAAAATAAATAAATTTAGTAAATGAACTTATTGATGAAGTGGGAGTATATTTTTGCCTCTTACTTATTGATGAACTAGTTGTTTTAAAAGTGGAAGTTGCACCTATACAAGTTCCAACTTTCCTATGCCCTAGATTCATATAAATCATACATATCAAATAATAAACAATTAATTTCTTATTTTTTATTTCCAATTTCAATATTCACATTTTCACAATACGATTCAAATAAAACATATAAACCATCTTTCCTAATCCTAGAATCTAAAATTGTAACTAAGCAATAAAGAAGAAAAATGTTATTTCAATATTTTTTAAATTTATTTTCCATTATTTCAACAATACTTTTAAATTGTGAATGCTTTCTATATTTTGCAAAATATTCACTAATTATAAATAAATGATTAACTAAAATACTAGTTCAGTAATGAACACCCGAAATTTCATTAGTTGTATCATAAAAAATTTGTAAAAAAATCTTTTCTAAAACCTACCATTTTCTATTCTTCCTCAAATATAATATCATATGGTATTTTGTATTATAAAATTAATAAGAATTTGTTTATAAAAAATACAACTTTATTAAGTAGAATAGGTAGAATTCCATCTATGTTGAACATCCAATACAAAATTTGTATATTTTAAACCATAATTTTGACATAAATATTTAAATTCTTATTTTCTTATTTTAGAACTTCTTATATACAAAATACAATTTCTGATTTTAGAAATATAAGAAAAAATAATAGTTAAAGCATCTTAAACACATAAATTTAAGATGTGGCGTGAACATATAATATGAAATAAGACATGGTTTAATTGAGATTTTAAAATAATAATTGTTGAATCATTATTACTAGCTTTATCAAAACTAACAGAAAAAAAGTTTATTTTCAAGGGGTTTCTTCTGTCAACTTCCCCTTAGAAATCGAAATTTCAATTAACCTGGTACAGAATACGAAACTTCCATCAACTCCAGCTAAAAAATATGAAATTTTTCCAACTCCTCCCCCCATTAGCAAAACAATAATAATATTATACCGTTATACCCCTCAACACAATTCGAAACAAGAGAAAAAGAACTCTATTTGAAAATCGATGATTCGTTCCACCATTTGAAAATGATGACTATCTTCTTCCCTATGCTCCTTTATTTGTCATCTAGTTGAAAATCAACAATTTGTTCCTCCATTCAAAAACGACGATTGTCTTCTCCCCCGTGCTCCTCCATTCATCATCTAGTAGATGACTTCTCTATTGCTCCCGACATTCTTCTTCCCTAAAGGCCCCCTGTACTAGCCATCCGAGGCAACCATTCTTCACCGTCGGAAGTGAGCTTTCCCGACCATCGTGCACCCCCATCCAAATCTAGTAATCTATGGCAAGCTAGAGCTCAGAAATCTATTTGCTGGAGATTCAGTAGTTTATAGTGGGATTTGCTCCTCCAAAACCCTGTTCTATTGCTTTGAGTGTGGTAAGGAATTAGCTATATTTTTTTCTTTGCATTTTCCATTACTCGTTGTGTTGTCTCTTGAACTAGGAGATGTTGTAGAGTTTGTCTCTAAGTTTGGATCACAAGAGAAGGCTCCAACAGATTCTCTTTGAACACTTCGTAGATTTGCCACGGTTGACTATGGAGATGGCCCTTTTGAGTTATCTAGTAAAATTGTGGGACTCAACTATCCAATGATTTATAGTTGGTGAAAGGATTGTGCAATTCCATGAGGCTGATGTTGCCTTGATAACGAGGCTTGGCCTATCAGGTAGTACAGTTGCCCTATCGGAAGGCCTTCTTGGTAGTGGATTGTTCAAAAAATCAATTGGCTTTGATGAAAATCACTCTACCTCTGTAGAGCTGGATCTCGTATGGCGTAGGCTAAAAAAGATTCTTTCGTTAGATGGTGAGGAGCACATTGAAGAAATAGTGAAGCTGATTATTTTGTAATTATTTGGTTATGTGTTGTTTCCCTAAGGCAGTTCAAGGGTGAGCTCCTTCTAGGCTAGATATGTTGATGATTTACAACGTATCGATGGTTATGATTGGGGTAAATGTGTACATGAATTCTTAGTCGGTGGTCAAGATCAGTTTGTTTCTAGTTGTGGTGCTGGAACAAGCGAAGGCTCATCCTCGTATAGTGGCTGCCTATTTGGATACTGAGCTGTGTTGATGGTTAGTGTGGATGGCATTCATTTTTTTTATTTATACTTTATATTAATCTCATTCAATTGAGGATCACTTATTGGTTGATTGCTTTTTTAGGCATGTGAATAGAGAGTGCAACACTGTACCTTGCAGCCGAGGGAGAGGTCCTCTCTTGTTGGACAGTGTTTGATCATTATGGGCTGAGAGGTTAAGTGTAAGACCATTTAGGATTTATACCTGATGGGCTAATCTCACATAAGTCCATAGTCCTTGGGCCTTCATAAGGTGGTTGGACCCAATGACCATTTAGTGTAAATGTTGGGCCTGCTAAGAGCTCATACTGATGGACTTAGAGGTTCACTGTCTTTAGTAGTGAATTCGGCCAGGCCTTATAACAACGGCTAGGCTGAACCCATATGGGCCTAAGGCCCAATTCAAACTGGGCTAATTAGATTAGTTAAGAGATGGGTGAATTTAAGTTTATATCTGCTTCTAAATCAGCAAGAGGATAAGATATGTCTTATCCACTTAGGAGTTCTGATCCAAATAAAGATTTTGATCAAAGAACCCTCTCTTGATATGATTAGAAAGTTGATCCAAAAAGGCTTATAAATAGAGGGAGAAATCCTTCTGTTAAACACTTTTTGCAAATCTCAAATCTTCTCTCTATTCTTGCCTCCCTACCTTGTTCGATCTCTAGTTCTTGGAGTGACCAAGATTGGATCTTAATATTGTTTCTTGCTGAAAGAAACAATCTTAATGTTGTGCTCCCATCCCTGTGTGATTCTTGCTAAAGAAGTGGGGTTCTTGCTGAAGAATCTCTTTGTTGATCCTGCCTTACCCTAAGCTATGTCAACGTCAGTGGAGGAAGAATTTGGTGAACTTTTTGGGTGTGAAGACCTATGTTGGGAACTACTGTTGATTCCATACCAGGTATATCCCTTCCTTTACCTTGGTTTCAGATTTGGTCTGATTTGTTTCAAGAACGAACCTTAAAAAATGTAGTTTTTCTAAAATAGGGAATAGGATTCCCGAAAGGGAGAAAAAAATTTTTTGAAGTTTCGCCCAGCCACCCTACATGGTTCGGCCATCCATATGATGGATCTCCATTCCCTTCACCTTTGGTGTTCATATGTAGTTTGTGCACCCAGGGGCCTTAGAGTGGGTGTTGGTCATGAGTGGGGTCGAAAAGGGCGAAAGGTATTTTTAGCGTAGCATACATATTTTGAGTTATATACAAGTTGACTTACTACTAGTGTTGAGATTTTTTAACTAGCGTCAAACTAGATTTTTCAAAAATTTTGCAAATCCTGCATGGAATCTATGGAATATCAAATTCTTTGTATGGAGGCCAGTGAGTATGCCTCAACAAAAAAGCAGAACGAGGCACTTAGTAATGAAGTTAATAGGCTTCATAGAATGTTGAGAAATAATGGGATGGACCCAGATGTAGTACCATTTAGTGAGGGGCCGGTAGGTTTGGCAACGTATGTGCTATACGATGATGATTATGGTAAGACTTGCTTGCTAGAGTTGCATGTGGCATCACGAGGGTAGAGCAATCTTCTGAAAGGACTTGCACTATAGCCCCATCTTGCGAAATTGTTCATCTCTCCCTCCATTGCCTCTACTTACAAATGTAAGTTTCCCTGGGCAAGGAGAGAGTGAAAGCAAAACTGCATGGTGGTGTCGCCTTACCTAACTCTTGGGCAACAAGGGCAAGTAGCGGAAGAGTGTTCCATTGTTGCAGGGTCCAAAAGAGAAATGAAGGGGAAGGTGAAGTGATATTGGTGTTGTCTTGATATTGTTTGTGGGGTTGATTTGGTTATTGTGTTTAGGGTAGAGTTGTTTAATAGTTTAGTGACTAGTGAAGTATTTCTTACAATCAGTGGATGCACGATCCTTGTGGACTTCTTTTAAGATGAAGGACTTGCTCCCAAATGAGGACTTAGCAGTTGTGAAATGGTTCTTAAACAACTCCAAGAGAGGACAAGTGCACAAGATTGTATACAAGATTGTGTCCATTTAATTGATTTGCTTTAAACTATATTTTGTCCATACCATTATTTTTTTCTTGTGTAATGAAGTTGATTAATGATTATGGCGATGAACAATTGGTATGGAGCAATGGTGATGTATTTTTTACCCCAGATTGCTTGCTGCCCCTCTTTAACCCGGAAGCATGGGTGTATGATGAGGTATTGGTTTGTCTTAGGGGAGTGTTGCATGTCGTATAAGGCTAATTAGCAATGTGGCTGATTTGACATGTTTGGTTGTGTAGGTCATAGATGTGTATGGTTCTTGCTAATGGCAAGAACCACCAACACCATCAAGATATGCTATGTGTCTTCGATGACACCAGTATGGATTGTTTATCTTTAATTGCAAATATATTTCTCAGATTTGGTTCTTGCTGATGGCAAGAACCACCAACACCATCAAGAAATCCATATGCAAACGATGCATTTTGTGATATAATCCCAATGCTATTTGTTTTTAATTGTAGTTGTATTTCTCGGACGTCTGCCACGATATTCTATATTAGTGGTTGAAGCCCAATGAAATATTGATGTGCAATAAGGTTTTCACACCATTATCTGAGGGCTCACACTTGCAGCTACTAGTGGTGGATATGTTGAACCAAAAAATCAAAACCTACAGTTCCCTAAATAGTAGATGCCATGTCACTTATGCAAGATACATGGTATGTATCATGAGTTGATTTTTACACTACTAATTGGGCATAAGATAATGAGTCGGATTGCTCATGTGTCTGTTCAATTTCACATTATCTGGCAACAAAAAAGTTTGAGAGAAAAAATCGCACCATTTGTTCCCGGGATCACTAGTTAGCCATTTGAATTCCTGGAGTCAGCCCCCCAACAAGTTGGGTACATGTTATATGTTCAAAGCTTAGGTATAGAGGTACTTTTATGATGGTTATTGAGTCAAAAAGTGATGTATGTTTTGTGCAGTGGTAGCAAGTGTGGGGTGTTTGTGATGAAGTATATGGATTGCATCGCTCGAGGTGCAGATTTTGACTTTGATCCAGTGAGTACACGTGAATTCCGTTTGTTATCACAAAACAAAATGTCTCCCATTAATACTAACATATAATACTTATGTTGTAGAGAATGATCGATGTTATTATGTGGTAGATAGGGGCTCAACTCATCCGAAACCATATCCCATGATTTCCACATGTTATGAGGATGATTGAAAACCTTTTTTATTTATGCTTTCTCTCATTTGACCAGTGGGAGCAAATATTAACAGTGTAAATTTTTGTACAGAGCTAATGATTGAGTTGATCTAACTATGTAAATTTAGAGGTGAATGGCTTAAATTAATGCAAAATTTTTTATATTGTCAGGTGAAACCTTATCTCCATAGTAGTGTTCCATTATGTGTGTGGTGTGACTTATAATCAAAATTTTGCTCAACAGTTAGTGGCACAAGGTAATGTGAAATAAAAATTAGGATGGAAAGGGTTTGGTGGCTAGCGAACCCCACTGTACCCGCTGGATCGGCCTCTAGGATGTGAAATACCACTTGCTAATTAGCAAGTGGAGTGCAGGGGTAGACAGGCAACAATACCACTTCCACGGGGTGGGGAGAGGTCTCCTAGATGTCCACATAGGAGGCAGAGATGCCCCAGGCCAACGGGGAAGGTCGACAGTGGGAAATGGTGCTTTTGCAGAACCATCGTTTCCCACGTCAGTCCGAGCTGTCAGGCCGATGGGGAACTGGATGGTGTCGAGATGCTCGGTGGGTGAGTGGCAATAGGAGGGAGTGGATTTGGTGGCCAACGAACCCCTTTGCACCCACTGGAGTGGCCTCCAGGTGATTTTGTCATTTCCAAGATGAGGTCACGGAGGGGGTGGCGCAGGGGTAGACGGGCAATGGAACCACCTTCATGAGGTGGGGAGAGGTCTCTTAGACGTCCTCAGAGGAGGCGGAGATGCCTCGGGCCAAAGGGGAAAGATGACAGTAGGAAACAATGTTTTTGCAGAACCACTATTTCCCACCGTAGGTCCAGGCCGTCAGTCCGATGGACAGTCAAAAGGTATTGGGGATGTTCGGTGGGTGAGTGACAGTAGGAGGGAGTGGGTTTGGTGGCCAACAAACCCCTCTGCACCCATCGGAGCGGCCTTCGGATGATTCTGCCATTTCCGAAATGCGGTCCTAGAGGGGAGCATAAGAGTAAACGGGCAACAATGCCACCTCCACGGGGTAGGGAGAAGTCTCCTAAACGTCCCCAGAGAAGGCAGAAACGACATAGGCCAATGGAGAAGGCCAACACTATGAAACAATGCTTTTGCAGAACCACCGTTTCCCATCGTCAATCTGGGTCATCAGGCCGATGGATGATTGGAAGGTGTCGGGATGCTTGGTGGGCAAGGGGCAGTAGGAGGGAGTAGGTTTGGTGGCCGGCGAACCCCTCCGCACCCATCAGAACGGCCATTGGGTGTTTTTGCCATTTCTGATACACAGTCCCAGAGGGAGTGCGGGAGTAGATGGGTGGCGGATTGGTGGTACAACCTCCACGAGGTGGGGAGAGGTCTCCTATATGTCCTTTTAGCATTCTAACCCTAGGGCGTTCTAATCTCCACTGTTCATTCTAGGGCACTCTCTTTTAACCATTCTAACTCTAGGGTGCCACCTAACTTCTAATCCTCACCATTCAGCCTTTAGCCACTACATCTCAGCCCTCTATTCCACTCTCAATCTCAGCCATTCACTCTAGGGCACCACCCATTCCTTTTAATCTTCACATTTCAGCCCTAGGCACCCAAATCTCTACCATCCAATTCTGGAAGCCTAAATCCAAGCCCTACATAATATTGGGCGCCCTCTCCTTCTCTTCTCAGCCTTAGGATCACCTTAGAACCATCCTAACCCTTCATTCAAAACCCTAGGGCACCCATATTTTTGCTAAAACCCAGCTACCGCCCCCCTCTTTCTCTCTAATCCCAGTTTTATCCACCCTTGTCTATAAAAAGGACACAAGGGTTCCTGAGAAGGGGTTGGATTTTGCCCAAGGTAAGACAAAGGGCTGATCTTGAGAAGTTCAAGGGTAGAGGAAGAGGAGAATGCCCAGGCAAGAGGAGGGGTTCCTGCTTGCAGTTTGACTAGCCACTACTGCCACCACTGGATTCAAATCCCAACTAGTTTACTTTCGTTTCAGACTTAATTTCGAGTTCTTATTTTTCCTTGCTGCAATTTACTTTTATCTATTTCATTTTTTTTTCTTTTCTGCATATCTGGGATTTGGCCAGGTAAGATGCAAGGCTTAGCTCGAGGAGTTCGAGGATCAAAGGAGAGATCCGGAGACTACTACCTTTGACCGAGTTGCAGACTATTCATTTAGTTTCTTTTGTTTATTTATTTCTATTATTTATTTATTTTTCTGCTTTTTTCACTTTCAGCATTGTTAGAATATTATTTTAGTGGATTCCAGTTTAATTAATTAAAGTTATGTGTTTCTACAATGTCCCTTTGTGTTCTTTTATCCGTATTAAAGTTTATAACGATTTCTCCCTCGCTTCCCTGTAGATACAACCCGTTCTCACCATTTACTACGTTTGTAATTGTTATGAGAAACAGTGAAACTTACAAATATTAAAACTGGTGTTCCGAAGTGGTTAAAGACACGCTTTCAGACACACCAAGTTTTTGACACCGTTGCTAGGAAGCAACGGACAAAATTTTTTATTTGATTTGTTTGGATATGTTTCATTCTTTTTTTATTTTTGTTTAATTACTTGATATGTAATCTCATTTTAATTCTTAACTCTTTGATTTTACAGGACATAATAGCAAAAGGTGGGGTACCAGACTGCTGAAGAAAAGAAAAGAAAAGAGAAATTGGATTGTGTTTCAAGTATAGTCGTCCTAATTTGGACTTTTTTTTCAAACTCCTTTTTCTTGGTAAAATAGTGATTTTTGAATTCTTTGTTAATTAAACTTTCTCTTTCATTTTTTCTAGATCTGATTTATTCATTGTTATGTTTAAGATTATTAGGTTCTATTTTTTATTTTCATCTTAGAAACTCACTTCATTAATTTTATTTGCATTTGCATTCCAACATTTCGGGTTTGATATGCTAGAGCATGCATCATATAGGATTATTTAATTGTTGAAAATATCTTGTTAGTTGTGAATGTGTTAGGCTTTCTTTTTATTATTATTATTTTAATTGCTTCTCTTGCTTAGTTTATTTTATTATTTTAAGTTAACTTGCTGAATTGCATATTAGAAATAATTGTTCATGCATTGTAATTAGTTGCATTTATTTTGTTTATTGTGTTTTTTTCTTTTTGTCATTAATCCATTTAAGGGCAATCCAACTTAAATAAGATAAGGTGGGGATTTCATCACCCCTCCTTGGCCCAAAAGTCACCACTCTTCATGTGCGGCTCACCCGAAACTGTAATTTAAAATTTGGATAGCAAGATCCTTTCGGGAGCTCACATTTGGTTCAAAAGTGTGCTGAATTTTAGGGAAGCTTGTAATTACTTTCCATAATCAGCGGTTAGTGTCTAAGGAAAGAGGTTAAATGGCTAAGCCGAAGCAGGTTTTGTGGTTACTTAATTTGGTCCTTGTGAGAGCAAGGGGAGCCTCCCACATCCCTACCTCTTACCTGGCTACCCAAAGGAAGTGGTGTAATTCCAAGTGAACCTAACAGAATTCATATTAGTTGAACCACTAGTATAGGAAACCTTAGGTCAGCCCAGATGTCGTGTGTTTGAATTTCATGCATTTTTTTAATTTAAAAAATTCAAAATTTGAATTTAAATTTCCAATTTCAAAATAATAATAAAAATAAAAAGACTTAAAAAAATGAATTCAATGGCCAAAGTTTGTGGAATGAGAAATTACTTCCAACCTAAGCCACAAATAGATTGGAACCATGTGTCTCAACAACTTGATAAGATTAGTGGGATGGGTCAAAGACTTGATCAAGTCCTTGCTTAAACAAATTGGCCCATACATCCTGCCCAACATGTTCCATCTATGCAAGCCGACCCATCTTGTTAGCCAGTGCCCTGTGGCAGGCCCATGTCAACTAGTCATTCCAGAGCAAGTACATGTAGCTAATAGATTTTTCCAACACAATGTTAACCCATCCTTTAGTCCATATAACCCTGGGTGGGAAAATCAGTCCTATTTCACTTATTGGGCCCACTCCCAAGAACCCACCTTGCCTGATGTGCACTCTCAATGGTTTGAAGCCCAGACTCACTATGAGTACAATAATTAACCTGGGACTCAACCGGCTCAGCCATGTCAAACCTCCTCTCAACCTTATCAAACTAATTCACTTAATGAAAGGTTTCTGCAGCTCCAATAGCTGATCTTAGCTCAACAACAATCTATCCTAAGATTAGAGAGCCAAGAAATTCAGCTCCTGGAAGCCAACCTGCAGTGGGAAGGGATATGTAGACCGCCCCCAACCTTAGCGGTGGGGGTGGTGCTTATGAGATAAGTACTTATGATGGGGGTGGGGGTTTCAATGAGAGGGGTAAGGGATGGGTGGAGTATGGCAGTACGAGGTGCAGCCTAACGACCATGGGGCAATCCAATGTAAAATAGGAGCACTATAGCATGATGCAAGTCAACCAGTCAATGCGGTGACCCTTTGACAGACATCACCATAGGCTAGAGGGATAAACCAGACCTAGGTACTGCTTTATACATGCCTTAGCCGCCCATGCACAAGGACCAAGGTAAGCCTAGGATCAATGGGAGGGTGGTGCAAGTCAATGACCAATGGGCACTCTAATGTAAAGGAGACCGGAGTAAGGTGGTACGAGGTGTAGCCCAACGACCATAGGGCAATTCGATGTAAAAGAGGAGCACTATAGCGTAATGCAAGTCAATCGGTCAATGCAGTGACCCTTCGACAGACATCACCATAAGCTGGAGGGATAAACCAGAAGTACCGCTTAACACATGCCTTAGTCGCCCGTGCACGAGGACCATGGCAGGGCTAGGATCAACGGGAGGGTGGTGCAAGTCAATGACCAATGGGCACTCTAATGTAAAGGAGACCGGCGGTATGAGGTGCAACCCAACGACCATGGGGCAATCTGATGTAAAAGAGCAGCACTGCAGTGTGATGCAAGTCAACCGGTCAGTGCAATGACCCTTCGACAAACATCACCATAGGTTAGAGGGATAAACCAGGATCTTAAAACATCTATAAATGGGGTGGATCTTGAATTTGGTTCACACACTTCACATTTTAACCAAATTCTACTATGTTTTTTCAAGTCCACAAAGGAGCACAATGACATTAACAGTGTAATTATTCCACAGAGCGAGTTGCTTAACTTGATCCAACATGAATTGAATGAATAGGATACAGAGTGGATTGTGAGTTCCGGGAATGGCCTCTATCAAGCAATTGTGGCCTTTAACGTATGTGGACATGAGGTATCATTTACTGACAAACTATGTCCATTGTTGGGATCTAGCATACAAACAACGGATGCAATAGGAATCTGCCACATCAGAGAATCCCACCACATCTATTTGGTGGATGTCACATACCCAGAATACCGCCACGCTCTTAGGCAAAGTCAGAACCTACAGAGAGACGTTGACGCTTCGGTGTAGGATAATTTGGCTTTGAGACAAAAAAAATTGGAACTTGGATGCAATGTCACAAAGATGAGGGCACGGGCCGACATTAGTGTATTGAACAACAATCTATAACGTGAGGATAAGGGTCCCTGTGGTCACCATCGATGCATTTGGTTTTGCGAAGGGACTAATCATATCTATTAGCCATATATTTTGATCAATAGTTGTATCGTCCCAACCACCCCCACCCCCATCTAACCTAAACACTACCGCAACACCATGGAACCACTCCCAGTAGGATGTATGTGTATCTTCCCTTTCCTTTATGCTAGTATAGGATGTATGTGAAAATTTTAATGGAAGTAGTCGTGTACTGTTGGTACTTGCACGTCACACCTGACAATTAAATTTACTTCACTTTATGAGGTGGTACTGCACCCTCTTACTGACACTCACCCGCCGAGCATCCCAACACCTTCCGGCTATCCATCGACACGATGGCCCAGACCAATGGAGGAAAACAATGGTTCTACAAAAGCATTGTTTCCCACAATCAACCTTCCCCGTTGGCCCAGGCCATCTTCATCTCCTCTAGGGACATCCAGGAGACCTCTTCTCACCCCGTGAGGGTTGTACCGTCGCCCTTCTACTCCTATACCCCCCCTAGGACCGCGTGTTGAAAATGGTAAAATCACCCGGAGGCCACACTGGCGGTGCGGAGGGATTCACTAGCCACCACACCCACTCCCTCCTACTGCCACTCACCCATCGAGCATCCCAACACCTTTTAGTTGTCCATCGGCCCGATGGTTCAGATCGATGGTGGGAAATGGTGGTTCTACAAAAGCACTATTTTCCACTATCGTCATTCCCCGTTGGCCTGGGGCACCTCTCCCCACCCCGTGGAGGTGGTTCCGCTGCCCGTCTACCCCACGCCCCCTCCAAAACTGCATCTCGGAAATGGAAGAATCACCTGGAGGCCGCTCCGGCGAGTGCAGAGGGTTCCCGGGCCACCAAACCCACTCCCTCCTACTACCACTCACCCACCGAGCATCCCAACACCTTTCGGTCGTCCATCGGCCCGACGATGGAAAATGATGGTTCTACAAAAACACTATTTCCCACTATCGGCCTACCCCATTGTCCTGGGCCATCTCTGCCTCCTACTACCACTCACCCACC
>NW_010729094.1:3195905-3212773 GCF_000365185.1 Nelumbo nucifera | reverse complement strand
GCATCCCAACATCTTTCGGTCGTCCATCGGCCCGACAATGGAAAATGATGGTTCTACAAAAACACTATTTCCCACTATCGGCCTACCCCATTGTCTTGGGCCATCTCTGCCTCCTCTATGGATGTCCAGGAAACCTCTCCCCACCCTGTGGAGGTGGTACCGCCACCCGTCCACTCCAACGCCCCCCTCTGGGGTCTCATCTTGAAAATGACAAAATCACCTAGAGGCCACTCCAGTGGGGGAGCAAGGGTTCGTTGGCCAGCAAACCCACTCCCTCTTACTGCCACTCACTTACCAAGCATCTCGACACCTTCCGGTCCTCCATTGGCCCGACAGTCCAGACCGATAATGGGAAACAATGGTTCTGCAAAAGCACTGCTTACCACCATCGTCCTTCCCTGTTGGCCTGGGGTGACTCCGCCTCCTCTGGGGACAACCAAAAGACCTCTCCCTACACCATGGTGGTGGTTCCGTCTCCCGTCTACCCCTATGCCCCCCTTTGCGACTGCATCTCGGATATGGCAGAATCACTTGGACGCTACTCCGGCAAGTGCGGGGCAGTTTGCTGGCCACCAAACCCACTCCTTCCTACTACCATTCACCCAACGAGAATCCTGCACCTTCTAGTCATCCATCGGCCCAATGGATGGAAACGATGATCCTACAAAAGCATCGTTTCCCACCGTCGACCTTCCCCGCTAGCCCGAGGCATCTCTGCCATCTTTGCAAACGTCTAGGAGACCTCTCCCCACCCCATGGAGGTGGTATCTCTGCCTATCCCACTAAAATATTACCTCAGATTTTAATCAACAACTATAAAACAACCACTACGGGTTATTCCGAGTTGTTGAAATTTGAAGGATGCATTTCCGTTTGCAATTACAATACTTAGTACAATACCGCAAACTATTCAGGGATTGATTCTCAATACTTCGTTGGCTATTCATACCTACAAATGTTCAATAACCCTCAGTAACGACATCCGTATCTTAATAAACACTACACAATTCATTTTCATTAGCATTGAACTAAGCAACATACAAATATTCATTTACAGAGGTCCTTACGGCAATCAAACAAGGAAAAAATGTAACAAAGTAAATTGCCTGTGGTCGAGAAGCGTCAACAAACTGGGATCCGATCTTTGGTGCGCTGCAAATTAACAAGATTTGATGAAGGGGTTGGACAGTAATCACTGATACTAATTGAGAACGACATGTAAGGGTGCAACGAGCTTGGAAGCCTTTGCATGGGTGGCTAACAGGATGCTAAAACATCGGAGTGAGACAAAATCATAGGGGGCGTCCAAATGGAGTGAGCCAAAAGCACGGGGGCCTCCAAAGCGGTTGAATGTAGGGGCCTGAGAATCCTTCCAACGCCCACTAAACCCAGCTTCCAGTGTCCTTTCAATGGTCAATGCAGGGTGCCTCCGACGGACGATGAACAGTAAACCGATGGTCGACCTTCCTTCGAATGGGGAACATTGAGTGTCATCCATGGCCGATGACTATTGAATATCGGGAGATTTGAGAACGTTTCAACATCCAAAATGAGGAAGACTGTCAAGAGAGAACAACGTTTGTTTCTCCTTTTTTGAGCACGGGAAAGAAGATGGTCGGGAGCAATAGAGAAGTCATCATTATCGAATAGAGCAATAAAGAAGTCGTCGTTTTTTAGTAGAGTTCGTTTCTCCCTTTTTTTAGCATGGGGAAGAAGACGGTCGGGAGCAATCTACCGAACGGTGAATGGAGGAGCATGGGGAAGAAGACAACCGTCATTTTTGAACAGAGGAATAGAGATGTCGTAGATTTTCAAACGGAGTTCTTATTCTCCAGTTTCGAATTGCGCTAAGGGCTATAACGGTATAATATTATTACTATTTCGTTGAATGGTGGGTATGTCAACCTTCCTTTAGACGACGAATGCAGGAAGCTGAAAAATCGAATTGTGGAAAACTCAACGACCAAATAAATTTCGAACCAAGCTTCCAAGGGTATAATGGGTATAATGATTAAATTTATGTTGACATGGGGATGGAGGAGCATAAACAAATATTCAATTTGTTGGCTCGGGTTGGCATGGGTTTCATATTCCGTACCAAGCTCATTGAAATTTCGATTTTTGAGGGGCAGCTGATTGAATACTTGCATCAATTGTTGAGCCAGTATGTGGCCATTCAAGCATAATAAAACTTAAAATTCTTTTTTTTTTCTGTAAAAGCCAATTATCATCAATAAAATGACCAATAAGACAAATATAACTAATATTATATTTAGAGGTCCAAATATCAACAATAATTGCATCTCCAAAATTAAGATTTGATAAAACAAAAATTAAATTTTGTTTATATGAATTAAAAAATTTTAAAACATCTAATCTAATATATAAACTCTTTTAAATTGTGAATGTACAAAACATTGTAAAAATATTTCAAGTTTAGAATCCTCAACTAATAAAAATGGTTCTTCAGCATGTACAATATAATTTGTTAACTCATGTCTCATTTTTTCTTGATGAATATTTAAAATTACCAAAAACCTTACACCCAATTTGTGTTTGTGATGTATCTTTCCTTACTTATTCATCTTGTTTCTCATGGGAGAGCAAATGTTTCCCGAAGTGGTCAATACCACCCTTGCTATTATAACTAAAGTCACTCCTACACTTTTGGCAAACAACTCTTTTTCCCTTCCCCTCAACCTCTTTTATTCTAAATATTTTTTCAAACAGGGCTAGTCAACTTAGTGTCTTTATTTTTCTTTCCCTAGTAGCAGTACTAGGGGCAGGAACTCTGACAACATCAGTATCATACATATCAATGTTAATGCTATCATACTACGACTAAACATTGTCAACATTGAACATGTTGAGAAAATGGTTTCAGGAGGAACGATCGACCATTTTTTTAAATTCTAAAAAAATAAAATTTAATTTAATTGCACTTACCCAGATTGTCAAGTCGAAATCTCAACTTGATTTCAACGGTTGAAGCATCCAAGCCTCCTAAATTGCTAACTTGAGATACTTAAGCAAACATTCTTCTTTTTGAAATTTAAATAAAGTTAAGAGTTAGGGAGCAGAGAAAGAAAGTATGAAACTATAGAAGAGAGTATGAGAATTGGTGTGATGAGAATGGTGGAGGATAAGGGTATTTATAGAAATTAAAAATAATTTAATTACCCAAAAGACATTAAAAAACTAGCCATTTTAAGTTGTTTGGAGGGTATTTTGGTCATTATAAAGCCATTTATCATTTTACCAACTGCCCCCCAAACTAGCTGTTGGGGGAAATATTGTCACTTTTTATCCATCCAAAGCCAAAATTCAGAAATACCCCCCGATATAGCTTCTTATAGTTATTGAGGGTATTTTTGTAAAAAACACCCAAAAAAGCAAAAACTAGCCATTGGAGGGGTCCCAACAACTAGTTTCCTCGGACAAGGTGGGGAATGCCATGTCGGGCAAGGCCGACACGCAAGCCGCGGGCGATATGGCCCACTCAGGCATGATGTGTCATGCTGGCCCATGGACCTATAACCCCAAGCCCGACACGACCCACTTGCCGTCATGTTGTGCTAGGCGGGCCAACCCAAATTTGCGGCGCTCTATATAGGGAACCAAGGGTGGATACCGAGGTGGTAGCACACAAGATCCTTTGTCTTCCTATCACTGTCCTCCCATTATTTTTTATTGGATAAATATAAAACAATCATTAAATATTTTTGAATTAAGGGTTCACAAACTCTCAAACTATTTCAATGTGGATTAGACCAACATTTTGAAAATGGACCCAAAGGCTGAACTGTTTTTGCCTCTAGGTTCAGGTTGTCGATTCAACTATCCAGGTTAAATGAGTCAGACCATGCCACAACAACACTTTACATATTCAACTATATGTATAATTATATAGATATATGTGTATAAACACATACTTTATCAATAAATAATGTATAATTATTTTATATAATATATGCTTTATTTTATATTTCATTTATGTTTTTTATTTAGTTTTTAATTTTTATATGTAACAAAATATTAAATTTTGTGATTTGAGAACAAAAAAAATGTTTTTTTCATGAAAATAGTAGGGCAAAATGCCTATGGCCCTTGTGATGCATTGTTCACAAAAATTTACTCAAAATAAAAAAAGACCACCTAACCACCCCAATCAAAAATTGAAGAACAAAGTTATGGCCTTAGAAATATGCATACATATGTAATATGCAACCTGTAACCTGGTCAATAGGTTAAATAGTTCAACGTTTCAACTCGTTGGGCCGAACAGTTTTTAACCTAATTAATGTATGGATGAGACTTCGGACGGTTAAACTAGCCAAGTCAATGGTGAACTAAAAACACTTGATTAAACCATAAAATCAATTGAGACGCCTAAAATTTGTCATTATATAATAACAATAATAATTACAAAATCTAGAAACATGGGAGTGTAAGAGGATGGATTTATACATCACTATGGTGGCATCGTGAATCACGATTCAAAAGTTGATCACACTTATTCACCATGGAATAGAAACGATAACCTAGCCAATGGCTGTGACACACCTTTAAAGACCTCAATGTGTCACTTATACACTTTTCTTTAAAGCTGACAGGTACGAAATGTGCAACTTTTGTATAGCATGCCTGGTCCATTAAGACCTCCTGTGGGCAACACGTACTGAGATCATAACTTTGGTCCCCACTCTATGACTTGACACATGTTCCTGTCAAATCGATGCAGGAATCTGAGGCTTTAACTTGGGATTTAGGGTTGTTAATGAGTTGGATCTGACCTAATGGACCAGTTGGATCTGAATCGATTGGGCCAGTTTTGGCTCCAGGAACGGGAATCGATTGGTCGGTTTTAAGTTCTGATATAGGGTCCCAACTACTATCGGTTCAAAACCGATTCCACCTAGTCCCGAACTGATTCAGACCCGACCCTATATATATAATATTTAATATATATTTAACATAAATATTTATTTTTTATTATTATAACCGAATCTGTTGGGTCAGACCCAATTGTCCTGAGAATCGATCGATTCGGTTCCAGTCCAAAAATTACAAACCCTATCGGCTCTGGTTCTCGGTTCTCAACATTTCATGTTCGATTGGTTTTGGTACCAATTGGTTCTGACCCAGACCTGACCCATGGACAACTCTATTGGGAATGCTCTACAATATCTTTCCGTCCATGCAGGTATGCACAATCTCTTTGTTTATAAACAGGAATGCCCATCCATTCAAGGGCACTTCTAATTCCCTTTTCATCCCCTTTCCTTGGCGTCTTCCCAAATCGAGACAAACTCTTTGAAATCCTACCTCCCCTAAATTCCATCTTCAACTTCAAAGTTTAGACCACTTACAGCTGCCCTACATTTAGAATCTGTAGTTAGAGTTTTGTCTTGAGGATAAGGATGCCACCGGAATCACCTGCCCATTTAACTAACAAGTAGCGTGATGTAGAAGAAATGTTTCAAGATCACCTGACCAACTTGGTTAGGAAACTTTGCCAAGGTAGAGGAAAAGTAGGATCAGTTATTCAATTAGTTGAAAAAAAAGGTTTTAGTCACCACAACTTGTGAGTCTTGCCTATAATGCAGGATCAAATACCCCATCACTAGTAAGGCACAATGGAGTACGAACACACTTGATTTGACATACAAAATGTGTGTAGTTCACTGAATGTTAGGACATGTAATGGGCTTGTCCTACTTTGTAACCTTTATCGACGACTTATCGAAGTATGGATACAAGCACCTAGTGAGACACAAGTCTAAATACTTTGCAAAATTCAAGGAATTCAACTTGAAGTTGGGAAATAATAGAAAACAAATCAAAGTGGTGAATACCTCTCTAACAAATTTAAAAACCACCTAGAGGATAAGGGAATAATTTCATCTTTGTCACCTCCTACCACACCAAAATTCAATGGTGTATCAAAGAGAAGAAATCATACCTTATTAGACTACCTATTCCTTTTGGAGGCATTCACTTGAAACTGCAATCTATGTGTTGAATTGAGTAATAACTATGTTAGTTCTCAAAACTTCATATGAGCATTGGATCGGCAAGAAACCTGTGTGAAACACTTGAAAGTAAAGGTTGTCCAGCACACGTCAAAAAGGAAAGTGCTAAGAAACTTGAACTTACAACTCATTGTTTATTTGTAGGCTACTCAAAAGATTCAAAAAGGTATCTATTTAAAGACCAAAGAAATCAAAATGTTTTTGTTAATCGAAATGACCAATTCCTTGAAAAAGATTACATCATGAGTAATCATCATCAGGAAATTGTTCTTGATGAGAATTTTGAGATAGTAGGAGAAGTCCCATAAGTTCCAAAAAGAACTACCTGAGTTAGAAGGCCTACTCGAGTGGCCTCCTGTCCAATATGGTTACAGTCAAGAAACATTCCTCACAAAAACCGAAAATATTGAGAAGATCCCTTAACTTATAGAATTATTATGTTAGACATAGACTCGTTAAAGTAGGTAGATGTCATGAATGGTAAGATGGACTCAATGAAGACCAAAAGAGTATGGATTGTTGTTAATCTACCCCTAGGGTAAAAGCAATTGGTTGCAAATGTATTTTCAAGAGATAGGGAGGCCCTAATGCAAAGGTTGAGAACCTATACAATTCAACTTGTGGTAAAGGGTTATACTTAGAAAGAAAGAATCAATTATGAGGAAAAACCTTCTCGGGCATGGCTATGTTGAACTTCATTATAATTTTGTTGGCAATATCCGTACACAATGACTTCGAGATCTAGCACATGGATGTTAAGACAACATTCCTAAATAGAGATCTTATAAAATCAATTTATAGGCTAAAGCGAGCTTTCAGAAGTTGGAACACCCATTTTGGCTTAATAATAAAAGAGATTGGCTTTGAGCAGAACCTAGATGAACCTTGTGTTTATAAAAAGAGAATCAGAGACAAAGTTGTGTTTCTAGTACTTTACATGGATAGCATCTTGCTCATCGAGAATGATAAAGGAATGTTGTCCTTAGTGAAGGTATGGATTTCACAACTATCCTCCATGAAATATATTGGAGAAGCTTCCTATATAGAGCTATAAAGTGGGCCACACAAGATGCAATATAGGTTGTGCCAAGCCTAGGTTTTGAGGCCTACGGGTCAGCATGACACAAAACGAAAAAGTGAGACATTTGTTGGCATGATCCACCAATGACATGGCATAAAGCTAGCCTACTAAGTATATAGTAGGCCTCAAAAATTACCATTGGCTAGTTTTTGCTTTGTGGGAGATTTTTACATAAATACCCCAAACGTATAGTTTAGGGGGTATTTAAGTAATTTGTCTTTGGGGGTATTTGATAATTAAATTATAAAAAACCAAAATACCCCTCCTAACAACTATAAAATGACTACTTTTAGAGATATTTTAGTCAATTGATTTGATTCCAATTACTATAAATACCCTTACACTTACTCATTATCATGTCCCTAATTCTCAACTTTATTCAAGTTTCAACTGGAAGGAGGTTTGCTCAAGTATAAAAAGTTTGCAATTTGGGTGGCTCAGAAGATTCATTAGTTGAAATCAAATTGGGATTCCAAGAAAGTGGATTGGGTAATTTAAAATTAAATTTCATTTTTTAGGGTTTAGTACTACAATTATTTTAAAATGGTTAGGCCCTAAAAATCCCTTTACCAACAAGTTCGGCTTTGAGGTTTATAGCCATAGCATGACAACACTGATATGGGTGCTAGTAGGTATATGGATAATGCTTCTTCCAAAGCTACCCTAGTACTATTACTATGGGTGGAATTTGAAAGAAAAAGACTAGGAAAGTCAGGGAAATATTTACCACATAAACACTTTAGGGGAAGGGAAAAAGAACTGTTTGCAAAAGATTTATGACTGATTTTAGTTACAGTAGCAAGGGTGGTACTAACCATTTCTATAGACATATGACCATTCATCTAAAAAATAAAAATAATAAAAATCAAACACAAATTAGGCATAGATTGTTTTTCGTAATTTTGAATATTTCCAAGAAGAAATGTGACAAGAATTAGCTAAATATATTGCACATGCTAAACAATTGTTTTTATTAAAATAAGACTCTAGCCTAAAAGATATTTACAACAGTTAGTAAATCACTAATTTAAAAAAGTTTATAGAAATACAATAAGAGCATGTGCTTCAAAAGTTTTTTATTCATATAAACAAAATTCAATTTCTATTTGTAGGTATATAGTGTCCGCTCAGATCCTCAAAAAACATCAAACACTAAATTAACACCACGAGGTTGCATGCAAACAACCTATAGTCAACTTTCCTGTAGCGATGAACCCGTAATGCACCACAAGTGCTGCAATGAACTCACAATGCGTATTGCAGAACCGCGATGAACCCACGGCCTACGAGCCCATTTGCGACCCAAACCAAGAGAAACCCGTCGAGCTCATGCCGGGGCTCGCGCGTGCCCAAGTCCACGAGGAATACACCACCAAAAGACGTGGCGGGATGCCACGTAGGGTTAACAAGATATCGCCCGCTAGGCAGTGACGTCACTGAATGCCACGTTAGTCAAATTAAGCGCGCAAGAGGTAGTAGCACACATGAATAATGAGGGATTTTGAAGAGAAGGAAAGCCAATCCTCAGAAAGATCCTCATGAGTCATGAGACACCTGGCGAAACCCCAATGGTGCACTTAATGATTGACAACAAATCTAATATTCCCTTTTCCGAAAGAGAAGCACCTTTATCTCCTATGTTTTAGAATCTCGGGATCCCCCCATAAATAGAGATCCTCTCCGTATTGGAATTTATTCAGCACTTAATACTCAGCATCTAGCACTCAAGCACCCTTTGGTTTCTATCTCCCTATTTCCTAGCCTTTCTCTGTCTTTCAAAAAGACCATCCCCCATCCAAGCCTTACCCTACCTACACTATTTTTTCCACTCTTAGTTCTAATATTACACTTATATATGATATTTGGACTTTAAAATACAATATTAGTTATATTTATGTCACGGGGATTTTATTAATGAAAATTGGCTTTTATAAAAAATAATTTTAAGTTTTACAAGAGTTGAATGGCCATATACTGGTGCAATAATTGCTGCAAATATATTAAATACTTTACATACTTATGGAAATGAAAGTAAAGTTATTTTTATATTGGTTTTGATAAATTTATATGTACAAGATGCTTTAAAATTTACTTATATTAAATTTCTAAAATTAAAATTTGTATTATATATATTAGAAGCTCAATCAAGTGTAAGACATTAAACATAAGTTTTGACATAAGAAAGCAAGTCTTCACCAACACAAGCATCCTCTGAGGCAACACAAAGCCAGATTAACAAATCACCTCACTGGATCACTGATCACTAAGCGCTCTATGAAGCAAGGTAAAAGAGGAAGGCATTCATGACCTACGCCACAAGGTAACGCAAAGCTAGAGTGGTAAGCTACATCGCTAAGACTGCTTTGTGAGGAGAGACATCGCAATATGACATGTGAGGAGACATGAAACGTGGTTCCCCAGGTTCCCTCATCTTGTCATGAGACATTTCATAATAGTTACCTAGCCAACAATAAAACCATATCCAACGTTGAACCACTTCATGTGCATGACTTGCCTCATAGAGCTATGACTATTTCATTGAATTATGCACACGTAGAGCAAAGGACAAGACAAATAAAAGAAGAGGACATGATGAAGGTCATACTCATGGTCACTAATGTACAGACAGGGTCCCAAGGAAACCATGACTAGTTGTACATGAGTTCTTAATTGATACGTATCATGCCCTGACAGGGTCCAAGAACGTGCTTTAACTGCTTTGTGGTCCCAAAAGAGTTGTGTCTAAGTCTAAGGGGGAGAAGCAGATGGGATCTACCCATTTAGTTTCACAAAATCCAAGGAATATTTTGTATTCCCAACTTTGCACGTGGCATTCTTGTTCTCTTCCAAGACAATAACAAGAAAGGGAAGCTACTGTGTCAAGGAATTTAGTCGGTCTAAACATAGGAATCATCATCTTTCTTCCTTGCTTTCAAAACCCACAGAATATCTTTATCCCTATTAGCTTACATCAAGAATCCCTAGTTAGGGTTTTGTACAAGGATGATGCCACCACATAGAAATCAACCACCGAGAGTGGATGAGACAACACTAACTCCTCACCACCAAAAGAACCCTACTAAGAGCACAACTAGCATCAGAGGTACAAGTGCCAACCACAGAAGGATAAATGCACATTGCTCAATTGGTAAGTTTAGCAAGAAAGATGTATGAACTCCAAGATTATCTTGACAGAATGGAAGAGGAACATCACCAAAGAATGCAATGAGAAAAGAAAAAATAAGATTGCCTATTCCAACTATTGCAAAGCTTCTTTGGAATTGTAAAGAGCCAAGCAACGTCACCAATGTCAGCAAGTCAAACACCACCAGAATCAGTAGAAGCTAACCCTATCCTACTAGTAAAAGGCCATCTGGCATTGGAATTGTTAAAGATTCAACCAGAAGCAAGGATACCACCAAGAACACAATCTTTTAAAGCACCATCCCCATTGATACATCTTCTTATGTCCCTCCGCAACCATCAACCTAAGTTCTTCAACACCAAAACTTTGGAAAGAAAGGATCCAACATCAAACCAAAGATGAGATCTTGTATTGTTTACAATTTGTGGTCTCAGGGAACAAAAACCCTCTCTACTAGGACTATATACCATACACATCGCACAATAACAGGCAATGTCAGGGAGCATATCAACAAATTCAAAGATGCCCTGGGACCATACCCCACAGATAGAGACATGAAGTTGAAAGAATTTTAAAAGAAATTCATAGGCCAAGCATAGTTGTGGTGTATAAATCTAGCACAAAGAAACATACATACCCAAGAAGATTTGGTGGAAAGATTCATGACAAAATGGTTGATATTGGAGAGAACAATGACATTTTTCGATTTAAAGAATATCAAACAATATGATTTGGAAGAACATGTCGATTATGTCATGCAATTCAGAAAAGACATGATAAAAGTACTAAGAGAGTATAATGAAGAGATCATAGTTGATGAGTGCATACGAGGATTGAACCTTAAGCACCAAATCCGGATAGAAAATATCAACATAACAAGTTTTTCAAAGTTGTGGCCATGCACGTAGGCCTGTAAACGGAATTGAAAAATTCTACTTCGAATTTGAGATTCGAGTTAAACGAATTGAAATTAGATACTTTAGATCGGATGAATGGTCAAATTTGAATATGATTTTAATGTCGATTATTTAATTGAATCGGATTCAAATATTAGGCGATTCAATTCAACAAATATCCGATTCGATTACAAGTATTATAAATATATAAATTATATATCTATTTATCAACATTTGTGTTAATGAATATTCATTTTTAAATATTTTTCTACTAATGGTTGAATGACAAACCATGATGATTTTTTATAAAACTGCCCTTCATAATATTATTTTATTAATTAAAAATCGGTGAAAAGATAATGTACAAACAAGCTATCATTAACTTCTGAAACAAAATTTGAATAGTTTAATATTTTTAAGGGGAAGGCCATCCATCTCTTTGTCATTACTTTTTGATTCCATAACTTTTGAAAAAAAAATTGGTATTTTAATATTTTTAAGTGGATGCCCGCCCATCTCCTTTTCGTTACTTTTTGATTTCATAACTTTTGAAAAAAAAAAGAATTGGTATTTTAATATTTTTAAGGGAAGCTTGCTCATCTCTTTTGTCTTTACTTTTTTATTTGATTTTCCTCTTCATTTCTCTCCATTTCCATTTGGCTATTCTTCCTAGTTGCAGACCTTGAAATCCCTCTTCTCTCTATTCATCTCTCTCTCAGGTGGTGATTGACAAGGGATGACAGCCATCGGTCTCTCTCTCTCTCAAGTGGAGGTCGGTTAAGAAAGCAACGTCGGTTAAGAAAGCAACAAGAGTATTCAAATCGGAAATAGAAATTAAGATAAAACAAGAAGTATAGAAGATCTTACAAGTCAAATTCATAAAACCAATAGCCCAACTGAAGTGGCTAGCAAGTGTGCTACTAGTAAAAAAGAAGAATGGTCAACTCAATTTAGTCCAACATTCCTAGCACTATGAGACAAAATATACATACATAACATAATTCGAACAACTAAACATCATTCTCTACATGTACTGTATAGATTTCAGGGACCTTAATCATGCATGCCCCAAAGACGAATTACCATTGCCTAATATGAAAACCTTGATAGACTCCACAGTGTGGCATTAAATCTTCTCCTTCTTAGATGCTTTTAACAGTTAAAACCATATCCAATGTATGTAAGCACATACTGCCTTCAGAACACCTTTAGGCAACTTCTACTATAAAGTGATGCCATTTTACCCGAAGAATGCAAACTCAACCTACTAGAGAGCAATGACTAGCATTTTCCACAACATGTTACACGAATAAATAAAATGCTACGTGGACAATATAGTAGACAAAGTAGAAAAAAAAAAAGAAGATCATGCAGAAGTCCCAAGAAAAGTTTTCACAAGAAGTAGAGAATATAACCTTCACATGAATCCAATAAAGTATGCCTTCAGAGTCAAATCAAAGGAATTTTTGGGATAGAAAGTAGATGCAAAATGATTTCCCCCAAACAAGTGAAAAGTCAAGGTAGTATTAAAAATTCCTAGCCCTAGAAACAACAAGCAATTTAAAACTTTCATAGGAAAGCCATCATACTTAAGGCTATGTTTGTTTTGGAGGAAAAGGTAGGGAAAAGAAGGGAAAGGTAGGGAAATCTATACAAGGTAAAGGTTTTACTACTTTCCCCTTCCTTTCCCTACTTTTCCTTTCAAACCAAACACAACATAAAAGGTTCATCCTAGGCCTGGTTGCAACAATATCCCCACTAATCAAGTTGACAGAGAAAAAATGCTCATTCAAGTTGAGCAAGAAGATACCTTATAGAAGATTAGGAAAGACCTAACCAAAGCTCCAACCAAGGCTCCACGCATAAAAGGGAAAGAGTTCAAACTGTACACAATGGCTAACCCAAAAGCCAAGGGTTCTTACTAGTGCAAGAAAATGAGGAGGGGCAAGAAAGGCATATATATTATGCCAATACTAACCTTAAACAAGCAAAAAAGAATTACTCAACCATGGCCGAACTAGGTTCGGTGGCTGGCCAAATTTACAAAAAACATTTCTCACCCAATCGAGAACCGATTTCCCAGTAATTTTGAAAACTAAAATTTCTATATCGATCTTGCACTAAACTGAACTAGATTTGAAACCTAAATTAAAACTAGTCATACCTGATACAGAAACCACAAAATGAAGCTCCTATAGTGTAATTCACACCCAATATCATTCTCAAAATTAGCCTCTAACTAAAGATGGTGCACTGTGTATGTGAAATGGATTCAACAACACCGTTTTAACAAAAACCGGTCTCCATCTTGCTTGGATCAAAGTGGGAATATGAAACCTGATGTACCTTAATGCTTTTCTTGCAAAAACATAGTGGAGGACTGATAAAATTAGTCCCTAACAATGCTAGGTAGAAATGGGGTTTTTGGGAGGCAAGGGAGAAGAGAAAAGAGGAAGAGAGTGGAGAGAATTAGCTGAATTGGACTCTCCCCTCTTTCTCCTTTATATAGAGCACTCTCCTAATTTAATTAGAAGGTGATCCAAATCAAATTTTGATCAGGACTCTATCTTTAATTGATAAGCATTATCTTCTTAAGAGGATTGGTGCTCCAAACCTAGATCCATACCCGTTTTCAACCTAAGTTACATGACAACGGTTGTCATATAATCATTTAACTAATCATATTAATAGTGGGCGTTACACTATTTTTCTCTAATGCTTCACATCGCAAGGTGTTGCATAGCCACTTTGAGCTTAGATATTGTGTGGCATGGAACCCATAAAGGTCTCACAAAAATTCATAAGGGTTTAGCTTTACCTTTGGAAAACGTTAGGCCAAATTCACTATTCAGGGCAGTGAACCACTGACCCAATCAACTAAGGCTCAGTTTGAGCCCAACATTAAAACATAAATGATCATTGGATTCAACCACCCTATTAAGAGCCAAACATAATGGACTTATGTGAGATCAAACCTATCAGGTAATTAGCCCTATAATAGTCTCTTACACCTAACCTCTCGGCCCAATGCAAAACATAGTGTCACACTCTCCGTTCGAGTGGATCCCAAGATTAAAACTTTTTACAAGAATTTTGCAAATCATATTTCAAATACCGTTGAAATCCACCGCTAACAGTTTTAGGTTTTCATCAAAGAGAATGTAAATCCAGATATTCACTTTGTCTGACAAAGGTGTCGATCCTATTACTATGATTGCCCATTCAAGTAATTTCCTAAACTATCCTAGCATGCCTAGGTATTTGACCCTTGATAGATCTCACTAGTTGGCACATCAAAGGTAGCTCAGTCCCATACATAGTGTAGTATCATAATCAAGTATGGGGTTATGTTTAATTTTTCAATTTTGTCCATCTATCTCCAAGGTCCAGGGCATGACTAAAACTTGGTCCGGGTTAAGTATTTCTTCTAAACACCCATTAGATGCACTTAGGATCTAACCCTAGCAACTGAGACAAGTTACTCATCCAATTCAGCAACTTAACAGTATTAGCCTAATCAAGATAAGCTCCTTAAGCCTATCCAATGGTTGAGAACATTCTAAACTACCACGAGTCTCACAAGTGTTCAGTTTAAGGCATAATTCATAGAAGACATATCGATTAGAACATGAAAAAATAAAGTGTTTTATTCATTCACTCATAATGTTTTATGTACATCAATATGATTGGAGGTAAGGGCATACACTATCTAACAAGTCCCACTTGCATTTAAGTGCAATCAGGCATTAGCTTCATCCCCATACTATCCACAAGTCCTTCAAACACTTTTTATGTCGGAGGCTTAGTTAATGGGTTTGCCATGGTTTTCATTAATGCTACTTTATGAATCTGGATGTCTCTTGTAATAACAATCTCCCGTATATATATAATGTTGTGTGTGTGTGTGTGATGCATATTTTATGATTAATTTTTTAATTCAGCTTTACTTTTTTATTTGTAAAAAATATTAAAAATTGCAATTTGAGGCAAAAAATTTATTTTTTTTTGCGAAAAATAGCAACACAAGGCTCCTATGGCCCCTTGGGACACAGAGACCTAAAAAATTTACCCAAAATAAAAAAAAAGATCACCCCAATCGAGCATAAAGTTATGGCTTGGAAAAGTTTGCATACATGCTTAGTTACGACCCTTGACCCGTCACCAAATTGGATGGTCAACGTTCCAACCGGCCAATTGAATGTTTTTAACAAAGTTACGGAGTTTACTAGAACTATACTGAAATCATGGCTAGCTAACGGTTCGAATGATTCAACCGTTTGGGTTAATGACGGGTTGGAAACACTAATCATAAATTGGGGAAAGGTTGAGCTTGGGTTAGGCCTAGGTGCATCTTAAAAAATAGAAAAAGTCACTTTTGGATTATCATATGACTTAAGTGAAATTAATGCTTGAATTGGACTTGGGTGGCCTTCGGTAAATCTGAAGTCTAATGTCTGTAAAGCAAAAAAATCTCTGAAAAAGTTATAAAAGCAGTATAAAGAAAATTTGCTTTTCTACTTTTTAATTGGTCTCCAAAATATTAATATTTGAAAATAATTTTAATATTAACATTAAGGTAAAATCTCAATATAAAATAATATTTATAACATGTTTATAAAATAATGTTTTATAAATATTTATAAACTATAACAAACTAGAGGTTGCCTTCAACATCTCGCACCACCACCGAACCGCAATGGTAAGTAATTTGCGGTTTTGCACCATATATCTCTCTCTCTTTCTTCTTCTTCTTCTTCTTCTTCTTCTCAGTAATACGCCCTATCTCTCTTTTCTGTTGTCAGTAAGCAAGTTAACCACTGAACGTTTTGGTAGCCACCTTTCTTTTGGTTGCCGTCTCTTGTGCAAGATGTCGTCCTTTGTGCAAGACACCTCTCTTCAAGTCGCTTGTGCAAGACAAATTTCTTTGGGTTGTCGTCCTTGTTCTAGATCCTATAACAGTGCTGCCGTCTCTTGTTCAATACACTTCATCCAGGCACGTCTAGTCATGTTAAAGCTTGAACTAATATCTAAAGCATGAACTCTTTAAAAGTTGTGGAAAGGGTTAAAGTAATGGGCTTTGATCCCACAAGTCACTCATTTGTCGTCGCTATTAACTCAGTGATGGGGATGAATAAATTGAATTGGGAAAGGAAGGTCATCACTTTGAAGAGGTTAGGTTGGTTCAATGACGATGTTCTCATGGCTTTCACGGTACAATCAATTTTTATCCTTAGTTCAAAGAAGAAAATGGATATCTTGATGGAGTTCTTTGTGAGCAAGCTAGGTTTGAACCTTATAAAGACAACAAATATTGATGAATAATTTGGGTATTCTAACTTTACAAAGTGGCATCAGTGGGAGACAAAATTCATCCACTACCTAAAATTTCAGAGGTGTTTTCGGCATTCAGAGGATACATTCAGAGGTACAACCGGACGACCATTGACCATTTAAAAAACACTATTTTCAATGTTCGAAGGTATGTTCAGAGTAGACCTGTTCATGGGCTGGGTAGCCCGACGGCCCAGCCCGCACCCGGCCGGGCTTGGTCATATAATTAGGCCCGCGGGCCTGACCTCGGGCTTAACACAGTAAGCCCGACTGTGTTTCGGGCCGGGCTCAGGATTTGTCAAAAAAGCTTGGCCCGAGCCTGGCCAGGCCCGGCCCGACTCAGTATTATATATTTTATAAAATATATAATATGTATTTTATAT
>NW_010729094.1:3185039-3195900 GCF_000365185.1 Nelumbo nucifera | reverse complement strand
ATAATATAATATTTATTAAAATATATATTTATAATTTAATATATATATATATTATTCTTTTCTTTATAATTTCAATCTATCTCTCTCTTTATTCAGCTGCTTCAACATTAATAATAATAATAATATAGGCTAAATTTCGGGCCCGGGCCCAGGCTCGGGCTTCGGGCTTTTTATGAGGGCTGGGCTCGGGCCCAAATTGTAGGCCCGATGGTCGGCCCGGCCCGGCCCATGAACAGGTCTAGTTCAGAGATACCAAATGCTTCCTTGGACCAACTTGGGTCAATTAGGAATGTCTTACGGTTCTTTCTAGCTGAAATTTGGTCAACAAAGCCCATACATCGCATGGGTCCTAAATAGTTCCTACTAGACCTGTTCATGGGCCGGGCAAGGTTGAGTTTGGGCTGGGTTTTGTATATGTATCAATAGAGTACACTCAGGCCCGAGCCCGAGCCTGGCTCGGCCATTGGGCATAGATCTTGAGCCCAAGCCCAACTCTCATATAAAGCCCAAAACTCGGGCCCGAGCTCGAGCCCGGCCAAACATTTGAAAACAGATTTTGTTTTATTTTTTATTCAATAAAAATGTTTTATTTATATTAAAAACCTTCAAAACTCAAAAATAATAAAAATCTCACTATTACTTGGAAAAATAGAAGAATAACAAAGAAAAAAATATTGTATATATATTTTTTATTAAATAAAATATATTTTTATTATTTAATATATAATATCAAGTTGAACTCGGGCTTGAGTTGGGCTTTTTTCAGAAAGCCTGAGCCTGACCCGAAAAAAGTCAAGACCGGTGCTTTAGGCCCAAGCCCAAACCTACGGACCTAAAATTATGACCAAGCCCAACTTATAACGGACTGGACCGTGTCAGGCCAGTTCATCGGACTACCTGCCCATGAACAGGACTAGCTCCTACTATGAAGTGTGAATGAACATGAAATCCTTTCACACAAGGTCCCACTTAAAAGTACAAATAATGTCATTTAATTAAGTGGTGTTTGGGATTGATGCCAATTTCTAAAAAAATCAACCCCACATTAGAACCACATCATCAATTCCAAAATTGCCAATTATTTTGTTATTTGATTGGGCAATTTCTCAAAAATTGGCAATTCAATTAAAAAGTCCATTATTAAAATCGGATTGAAAAATAGGAATCACCAAAAACAATGAATCTTCTTTCAAAGCCGATTCTGATTATTTTTAATGATTGTGGCCTCTAACACGGATAAGGGAGATAATTCCGGTAATAACAAAAATCACTCCGGATAATAACTAACAAATACATTCATAGTCGATTTCAAAAATTGGTTGACAACTTCTGATTGAAATCGATCACTCCCGATAATAATAACAACTATAAAAAGCAGTTTTTCCGATTTTTTTAGAAATCAGTGTCAGTGATATCAGAAATCAATAGTTTTTGAAAAATCTCGTCAAAATACTCTTCGAATATCACAAATTTTTTGAAGCCAAATATCATATTGAAATCGATCTACCGAGCTATGTGAATATCACATTGAAGCTGGATCCCATTTGTTATCGGTTGTGATTATCACGTCAAAACTCAAAAGGCAGATCGTTCTCTACACGGTGTCATAGAGGATGTATATATATAAATAAATAAATAAATTTTAATATTTAATATTTTTAAAGTTAATACCTATAGTTTAAAGGACTCTGCGTCGGAGAGGTAAAATATATATTCCCTAAGCTGGGAGATTCTTCTCTTTTGGTGAAGAGCTTGAGCCAAAACCAAAACCATGAAAACCCATAGTCCAGTAGGTCGATCGGTATTCTGTTGTTATCACTCTAATCTCAGTTTGTTTCTCAAGAGAAAATTTTGACTCCTTTCGAAATCAATCGCCTCAGTGCTTATCCGGTCGATTTTTTTCTGTGTTATCTTCTCGGATTTCGTTCGATTTCCCGCGTTTTCTGAGCCCTAATCTGCAGTTCCTCAGTTTCGTTTTGGTCGAAGGGAGAAATTGTATCGAGCTTGAGGAATTCTAGGGTTTTGGGGTTTTTGAGTTTGTGGTTTGGTGGGTAATGGATTCGGAAGACGATATGCACGATGCGAACGATGTGGAATCCCTCGATGACTTCTACAGTGGCGAGACGGCGATGGCGAGCGACGACGACGATGCGGATTACGATTTTAATGATACGGATGATTCCGATGACACCATATCGCACCGACAGCAGGTGAATTCCGGTCGCCGGAGCCAAGAAGCTTTTTTTTTTGTGGGGGGGGTTGAGCTTTTTATTGAGAAGTGGTTTCCGTTTTCATGGGAGTTTACAGCTTCCTGATTTGGAATTTTCCTTGATCGTAGTAGTTTTATGCTATTGTGGTTTTTTGGTACTTTTTTGATTTGTTCCCTGATGGGTTTGGTGTTGAACCGGGAATTAATGAGCTTTGTTGGTGGTACTAGCTGAGCTTCTTTCAGCCTTTTGATGAGTATTCAATCTGCTAATAGAAATTCAAAATCAGATATTGTTCCTTGCATGCAGCGTTTTTTTTTTTTTTTTTTTTTTAAATTTTCATCTCAAATCATGTATCGATTACTTTTATATAAGTTTGTTCTCATCTAAAGGGAAACAGATCTGTTTTTATATCCTTATGAATTCGCTCTCGCTTGTTTATATGATTTGGTAATGTCATTTCAATTTATGACTGTGTTATGTCACGCATAGGCAATGCAAAAAGTTTATGCCATGCAAGACATAGTGTGTTTTAAGTTTTAGCATAGAGTCCAAGTAATGCACAAGAAGCTTCTGGCTGTGTGTGTGTGTGTGTGGGGGATGGTAGGGTGGGGCATAGATCTATATTCTCGTAACATTTAATTTTTTAACTAACTGAAATTTCTTTAACCAACTGCAAACTCCGTGGGGTATAATGCTTCTATGGGAATTGGTGAACAATTTTCCTTAATCTGTTTTAGGTAGCTGTGTCAATTGTTTTGTGTTTCCTGCCTGCTATATAAACCACATTGCTTTTATTTATCTGGTCCTTAGATGGTGAAAAATTCTAAACACCTTGCCATGTATGCTTTGTGTAATCTTCTTTGTAACATATACATGGGTATTTTCTTATAATATTTATTGATTTCCACATTTCAGCAAAACTATACTATTTTGAGTGAGGCTGATATACGTCAACGTCAAGAGGAAGATATTTCAATGATATCAACTGTGCTTTCCATACCAAGAGTTTCAGCTAGCATTCTGCTCCGCCACTATAACTGGTAAATGGATGCTCTATTTCGCTACTCCTGATCAGCTCCCCTTTTGGACAACCAGTTATGTTTCAGTGTCACAAACATGGTTGCATACCTTCTTTTCAGGCCATCAATTTTGTTAAGTTCTGTGTCACACACATGTGTGCATCTACGGCACTGGTATAAGGTGTTCTGACAGGCAACAATGAAAAAGAAATCAAAATGCCTTGTACAGTGTATTTTATATATTATGTAGTATTCCTGACAGAATTTAGTTGTTAGAATGTCTTAAAAAAGAATGGACCTAGAATAAATTGATTTACATGAAAAATTTATTGACAGTGTTATAATTGAAAACAAGAGATATGTAATAAAATAAGTATTTTTTTTCCTGAAACAGAACTAGTAGTATGTGTATGACACGTGAAGATGTAAAGGTGTTTGACATGGCTCTATTTCAGATGATGTAATGCCTTGTTGGTTAGGTGCATGTGCATCTCTTTCAATAATTTGATTTCTTATTTTATTATGGGCAGAATGATTCTGATTTCATATGGATCATTCTTTAGTTGATTCTGATTCATATGGATCATTATTTACTTTTTGATGAATGTATAGGAAAGGCATGCTATTATAGAATCTAGATCTTCTAAACTCATTGGCATTCTTTATGCTTTTATGTTCTGAGGAAATATATATTTGGACTGCACAGGAGTGTTAGCAAAGTCCATGATGCATGGTTTGCAGATGAGGACAAAGTTCGAAAGGCGGTTGGCTTGCTGGAGAGACCAATTGTTTACATTCCAAAAAATGTTAGAGAAGTAAGTTTTAAAAATATTCTATGGCAACCATGTCAAAACATATTACATGTTAACTAAAACTTTAGTTACTTGGATTGAATCTTAATTACATAGTGGAGACTGATGATATATGCTAATTATGGCATGGGTGATAATTGCAGCTGACTTGTGGAATCTGTTTTGAGACCTATCCTCGTGATAGAATGAATGCTGCTGCTTGTGGTCATCCTTTTTGTTGCACATGCTGGACAGGTTCATCTTACTGCATTCCATATGCCTCATTCTCCTAACAAGATACTGTTTAGATGTTGTCTTAGTAATTTTGTAGGGTTCCAGGAATGAGGATGGTTTTGTCTTGGACTGGAAATTTATTGTATTTTTTTTTTCGCTTCATAATTCTCCCATCATTTATCCTCTCTATTCTCTTTGTGCTCTTAGCCCTTGTCCCCTTTTGATCTGTGTTTAAATTTTGACATCAACACAAAAAGACTTTACACAAACCTGTCAAGCTACTGGCAGAATAGATGGTTTGAAACATTTTATTTTTTGTCTTGATGTCTTGAGTATTCAATCATTTAGGTTAATAAAAGAAATGGTGGTGCAGCATGCCACAATAGTTGCATGGCTCTCTTAAGCACAAAGTCAATACAAAAGATAGAGTATCATTGCTGATACTTAATGTTCGGTTGAACCCTGTTAGTTTCCCCCTTTTTGTGCTTAAGAAATTCTTGTCTGTCTCTTGGCCCAATAGGCCTTTTTCTTTGAACTAGCATGGTTTCTTGTTGTTAACCTCTTTTTCATTTCAGTTGAATGATTTCTTCCTATTGTTGGTAGATTGTAGCAACCTTTTCCTCCTCCACCTTGCAGGTTACATTAGTACCTCAATTAACGATGGTCCTGGATGTTTAATGCTGCGATGTCCTGATCCATCTTGTGGTGCTGCTGTTGGTCAAGATATGATCAATGTTTTGGCTTCTAACGAAGACAAGGGGAAGTATTCCCGTTACCTACTTAGATCTTATATTGAAGACAATAGGAAGGTATATCTGAGAGTTTTTAATGTTTATAACATGCGTCATTCCACTAACCTTAATTCTGTAAATTCTATGCTTCTTTTGGTATTTGAAACCTTTTTCTTATTTGTTAATAAGAAAGTAAAACCTTCTCTCTTTTTACATGGGATGATCATTGATGTGAAAAATTTTAGGTGTTTTATGTTGTATGAATTGCTATTCATATTTCCTTTAATCTTTTTGTTTATTAATTTTCCTTTATTTTATTTTTTTTTGCATTTCTAGACCAAATGGTGCCCTGCTCCAGGATGTGATTATGCTGTAGAATTTGTTGTTGGTAGTGGGAGCTATGACATTACCTGTAAATGCTCATATGGATTTTGCTGGAATGTGAGTTCCCTTTCTGTTGTTCGATATACACATTTGTCCTCCCTGTTGTGTATTCGGTGATCAGTCTAAAATCTTTTAATTATAAATATGCAGTGTACTGAGGAGGCTCACCGTCCAGTTGACTGTGGCACTGTGGCTAAGTGGATTTTGAAGAACAGTGCTGAATCTGAAAATATGAATTGGTAAAGTACTAGATAGAATGCGAAGTTGTTTTTATCACCCCTTCTTAATCACCATTTCTTATTATTGCATCTCCTAATAACTATGGATTGTCCTGTTAGTTACATATAAAAAGAAAGGACAGGGCAAACAAGCTATTAATAATGGAATTCAAAGTAAAAACTGAAGTGTCTTTTGAGGTGACACGCACTGTACTTTATATATGCTGGATTTTTTTTTTTTTGGTTTTCTGTGTCCACCTACATTTTAGAAATTTATCTTTGTTACCTACCCATCATGTTTATCATATTCAGGTAATTGTCCATCTCATCTGGATTCAAGTGCTCCAGCTACTAAATGCTATATAGTTTTTTTAGTGTTTATAACTTCTTTAAAGATGTTGTCATGTTTATACATGTATCTGGTTAGTCCTCCTTGTCTGATAGCAAGCTATAATGACAATATTCTTGTTTGTTTTAGTAGTTGTACAAGACTACAGAGACTTTAGATTTTGAACAGAAAATAAAAGAGAAGAAGAGAAGAAAAATAAAGGAGGAGAATTCGTGGGATAAGCTTTGAAAGAAGGGAGTGGTTGGAGTGCTTCAAACAGCCGCCCCACTCCTTAATTTATATACATAGTTTCCTAATTGTAAAAGAACAGGGCAATATAAGATAAGATTAAAATAAAACTAATCCTAGATAAAATAGAATAAAACTAATCCTACTAGGAAAGCTGGTTCTAATCAATTAAATCTAAGTACATCTCAGGATGTCACACGAATACACTTAATGTGGGGTTTGCGGTTTCTTACACTCCCCCTCAAGTTGGGTAGTAGATATTTGTCATTCCCAACTTGCATAGATCTTCTTTTAACTTTTTTCTTGAAACAGTCTTGGTGAGAAGGTCTGCAAGTTGCATGTCGGAGGCGATATAGGGAAGGCATACTTCTTGAGATGTAACCCTTTCTCTGATAAAATGCTGGTCCACTTCAAGATGCTTAGTTCTGTGGCTATACTGATGGTAGCTTGATTATCACAGTACAACATTAAGGGTTTCTCATAAACAATACCCAATTCCTCAAGTAATGATCTCAACCATAGAATCTCAGCCACCATTTGCCATGGACTTATATTTAGCTTCAGCACTTGAACGAGAAACAACACTTTATTTTTTATTCTTCTAGAAGACCAGATTCCCTCCTATAAAGGCACAATATCCAGAGGTAGTTCTTCGGTCATCAACACACCTAGCTCAATCAACACCTGTGTAGATTTCTATCTTCATGTGGTTATTTTTCTTGAACAAAATGGCTATGCCTGGGGACCTCTTCAAATATGCTAATATCTTTTCAACTGCAAGGAAGTGAGTAGTTCTATGAAAGTGCATATACTAACTAACTACACTGACTGCATACTGTTGTCAGGTCATGTGAGGCAAAGATAGAGAAGCTTTCCAACTAACCATTGGAACATAGCTTTATCATCAATAGGTTCTCCACCCTCTGCACTAATCCTGTGGTGCTGTTCAATAGGTGTGTCTGCATGTTTAACTCTCCCAACTTTCCTGTTTCTTCTAGTAGATCAAGAACTTCCTTTCGTTGAGAGACAAAAATTCCATGCTTGGATCTATTTACCTCAATGCCCAAGAAGTATTGTAGGTCCCCCAGATCTTTTACCTCAAACTCTTGATGAAGGAGTTGCTTAAGAGACTCAATTTCACTAGTATTACTCCTTGTTGCTACAATATCGTCCACATACACGACAAGCAATGTTATAGAGGAATCCACTCTCTTAATAAACAAGGTGTGGTCTAACTGAGCCTGCACATATCCGAACCTATCAAGGGCTCATCTGAATCTGTCAAACCATGCTCTGGGGGATTGCTTTAGTCCATATAGAGCAGTAAACTGACTTCTTCCTGCAAGTCTCCATTGAGAAAGGCGTTTTTAACATCCATCTGATACAATGGCCAAGAGTAATTAGTTGCAAGAGATAATAGTACTCTGATAGTGATCATCTTTGCTACTGGTGCAAAAGTTTCTAAGTAGTCAATACCAAATGTTTGAGTAAATCCTCTTGCAACTAATCAGGCCTTATTACCTTTCAACAGAACCATCAGCATTATGTTTCACAGTGAATACCCATCTACATTCAATCGGTTTCTTTCCTTTAGGCTGATCATCTATCTCCCAGGTATTGTTTCTAATGAGGGCATCCATTTCTACTTTTATTGCATCTTTCCATTCTGGTACCTCCAATGCTTCCTGTGTTGTTCTAGGAATGGGAATATCAACAATGGATGCGAGAAAAGACTTGTAGGAGGGAGACAAACGATCATAGGATAGGAATTGAGAAATGCAGTGAGCTATGGTGCAATGGCGTTTGCCTTTACGGATTGCTATGGGGAGATCAAGGCCATTGAATGAAGGTGAAGGCTCCATGGTTGGATGTCTCTCATCTGTAGTATTTGTGGTACCTGGATCTGGATCTGCAGAAGAAACTGGGCTACTGTGGTACTGGGATCTGGATCTGCAGAGGGGACTAGGACTGGCTTGCACTGTTGATGTCCGAAATCGACCTGTCTCCATTGTCTATGATAGAGTCTCACATCCTTGCACCTTTGACATCCTTCCCCATTACATCCTTCACTTAATGGTATTGGTAAAGGAACCCAATGAGCTACTCCCGGCTTCACTATTCTCCCCCTGAGGAGAAACCCTTGGATAATAGGGTTTATCCTTAAAGAAGGTGGACACCCATTGAGACAAATCTTTTTCCAGAAGTCGGTTCATAACAGTAATATCCCTTTTGAGTTTGGGCATAACCAAGGAAAATACATTTGGAGGCCTTGGGATCAAATTTGGAATGATGAGGGCCAAGGATTTGAACGAAGCAAGTGCACCCAAAGATTTTGAGGGCAATGATAAACAATTCTTTATCAAGGTATAAAAGGGTAAATGAAGTTTTCATGTCAAGAACCCATGAGGGAATCCAATTGATGAGATAAACAGCTGTAAGAACAACATCCCCCCAGAAACGTATAGGCACATTTGAGGTAAACATAATGCCTCTGGCTACCTCCAATATGTGTCTATTCTTTTTTTCAACAACCCTATTCTGCTGTGGTGTATATGGGGAGGTACTCTGATGGATAATTCCATGATCAAGCATGTAGGAGGCTAATGGGTTTGCAAAATATTATTTTTCATTATTGGATCTAAAAATCTAAATTTTGACCCCAATTTGGGTTAAAATCATTTGATGAAAGATTTGGGTTAATGCTGGAATCTCATCTCGAGAACGCATAAGGTAAACCCAAGAAAATCGAGTGTAATCATCAATAAATAATAGGAAATATCTGTACCCCCCCATGGCAGTGGTATGATAGGGTCCCCAAACATTAGTATCCACAATTTCAAAAGGAACATTGCTTCTGTTATTACTTAATAAATAGGTAGTCCAGTAAGGTTTTGCAAGCTCACAACTTTCACATTTCAAACTAGTCATCTGGACAGATTCAAATATACTGGGAAACAAACTTTTCAAAGCCCGAAAGGATAAATGGCCTAATCTATTATGCCAAAGCATCACTTGATCAACAGATTGAGAAACAAAGGATTTCTTAGTTTCACTATCTTTCTGATGAGTACTTCCTCCAAGTAAGTAGATTCCATTGTCTCACGGCCAGTCCCAATCACCTTCCTTGTTTCCAGATCCTGAAAAACACATCGATAAGGAAAAAAGGTTACTAAACAATTCTGCCTTTTTGTAATGCTACTAACTGAGAGCAAGTTAGTATTAAGCTTAGAACATGCAGGACGGAGGATAGGGAAATTGAATCAGACAACTTGATGTCTCCTTTGCCAGAAATAGGAACAAGGGATCCATCAGCAATTGATACTTTGTCTTTACCAGAAGATAAATGATAGGTAGAGAAAAGTGATGCCAAGCCAGTCATATGGTCAGATGCTCCTGAATCTATTATCCAAGAATGTTTTGTATTACCTGGAACTGAAGCATGATAAGCTGAGGCCTGATTACCTGATTGAGCAAAAGATGAGGTTGAAGGAGTTGATGATGGCTGAGGAGATGATACTGAGTTACTGACTTCACTTTCAAATTGTGTCAGAGCAACTTGGACAACAACTAGGGTATCTAGAGGGGTACCTCTTGAAGCCGTTGAGGTTGCATTCTTAGTGTTGATAGCCATATTGGCATTACCCTTTTTGTTTCTGAGTTTTGCTGGAACTAGATGTGGATGCAACTTCCAATAAGTGTCTTTGGTGTGTTTAGGTCTCTTGCAATGTTCACAAACTAGGTCCTTTTTAGCCTCTTTCTTCATATCCCTTTCCTTATCTCCCCTGGCTTGGGTTTAACTGCTGCTAGGGCAGATTTGAAAGGCTGTTGCTGTAACATAACCTTTCTTCTAGTCTCTTTACTGTGCACTAGGGAATAGACTTGAGATAGAGTCACACTTTCTCTCGTCAATAGCTGCTGTTTTACAATATCATATTCAGAATCTAGACCAGCCAAGAACTCAAATACTCTGTTAGTTTCAATTTGCTTTCTATAAGTTTGTGCATCTTTTTGACTCTCCCATTCAATTGTCTCAAGGTGGTCAATCTCATGCCACAGGGATTTTAGGGTTGAGAAATAATTAGAGACCTGTTTCTCCCCTTGTTTGAGATTTTTAACCTCACATTTCAGCTCATAAGCCATAGCAACATTAAGGGGCTGAGAGTAGGTTTCTTTCACAACATCCCAAATTTCTTTAGCTGTTTTTGCCCATAAGTAATTTCGGCTGATGTGTGTCTGCATAGAGTTGCACTGCCATGTGATCACCAAATAATTTTCCTGAATCCACTTAGCATAAGTGGGATCCTCCTTGGTTGGTTCCTTCACATCTCCCAACAAATAATTCAGCTTTCCTCTTCCCCCAATGGCCATCATGGCTGATTGGCCCCACTCTAAGTAGTTCGAACCATCAAACTTTACAGTTGTAATCTGGAAGGTGTTTTCAGCCATGCTGCCTGAATCAGCCCCCAAAACACCCTCCCCTTGGCTTTTAAACTCCATTAGAATGCTTCCTAATTACTGTACCGATCAGCCTACTGGGTCTGTAGCAGGTAACAGGAGGGTTCTGATTGGGGGTAGAGAAATGGAGTTCGTGCAGGTAGGTCAGTGGAGGAGATCCTTGAAGATAGAAGCAAAAAATTTCCTGTTCGAAGAGATGAGAATCAAGGGGAAGGTAAGCCTGAAGGTAAGGGAAGCGAAAA
>NW_010729094.1:3165102-3179791 GCF_000365185.1 Nelumbo nucifera | reverse complement strand
CTAATAAGAGCTACCTTGGCTAACTTACCTACCTATTTTTTGTCTGTTTTTAGGATACCAGTTAGGGAAGCTAGGAAACTGGAGAAGTTGATGAGAGATTTCTTATGGGAGCCGGGACAAGAAAAAAAGGATCACTTAGTTAATTGGGAAATTATGTGCAGAAGTAAAGAAGAGGGGGGTTTGGGACTTGGGAGGGTAACTAGAAAAAATCAAGTTCTGTTAGGGAAATGGTTGTGGCGATGGCCATTGGAAATAGAGAGATGCTGGTGTATCAAGGCAAGTTAACCTAGCAGCACCTTGGAAGGCCATTCACAACACCCTTCCTCAATTCCTCAATTTTATTAGGTATGGAGTTTGTTCTAGCAACACTGTTCATTTTTGGGAGGATATTTGAGTAGGAGACACCTTTAAAGGATTTGTTCCCTTCGCTATTTTCTATTTCTTTGTACAAAAAAGAGCTGGTCTCAAAATTTGTCTCACCTTTGGGAACACCCTTAGATCCTATTTGGGATTTTGGGTTTCGTAGAGGACTTGGGGATGATGAAATTGAATCCCTTTATGTTTTGCTTGGTTGTCTTAACCGTACCTCTTATATCAAGAGATCCTTGCTGCTGATTTCAACAAAGGCTTGAAAACTTACCAGAAAATTCTGAGAAACTCTGATCTTGATAATTAACTTCATTCTTGAATAGTAAAAAACCGGTCTTGAACCAGAATTCTTCTGAAACTTGGATCGAACTTCAGTCTTGAATAGGAAATAACGATCTTGAACCAGAATTCTTCTGAATTTTTGATCGCCACCTCTAGTCTTGATCAAGAACTGATCTTGATCCTCTTCTCTTCCTGGTTATCAAAGATCTGATCCAATCTTTGGACTTTTGCTGTAGGTAACCTCCAAGAATCAGCCGAAGGGAGCTTTCTTTATTCTTCCAGCCCTAGGCAGTTCTCATGTGGTCGGCTGGATCAAACTCACATGAGAAGCCCTAAATTTGGCTTTGATACCAAGTAGTCGTACAAGACTACAGAGACTCTTTAGATTTTGAATAGAAAATAAAAGAGAAGAGGAGAAGAAGAGAGATAGAGGAGGAGAATTCGTGGGAGAAGCTTTGAAAGAAGAGAGTGGTTGGAGTGCTTCAAACAGCCGCCCCACTCCTTAATTTATATACTTATTTTCCCAATTGTAAAAGAACAGCGCAATATAAAATAAGATTAAAATAAAACTAATCCTAGATAAGATAGAATAAAACTAATCCTACTAGGAAAGCTGGTCCTAATCAATTAAATCTGAGTACATCTCAGGGTGTCACACAAATACACTTAATGTGGGGTCCACAGTTTCTTACAGTTTTCTATGTGTACAAGTGCATTTTTGCTTATAGTATGGTCACCCTCTTGAGTTTATCTAGATAGATGAGCATTTTCTTATACATCCCTGGCGTATTTCTCATATTTGATGGATGGGATATGAAAATAATATGCCACTTTCATATTGCTCTGTTTAACAGAATCCAACATCCATGAACTGATATTGAATGCAGTAGGATTTGACATAGATCAGCCTTTTATGTTTGATTTGAAAGTGTATTTGCAACAGATGTGTGAAACAATTCAATCCAATAGCTAGGTCAAGTTGAAAACTTAATTGATAAAACTGCTATCATGCTGAACCGCATCATCGCTTGAAACAAGCTTTCTCAAATCCAGATTGAAGTGGGGATGTGACTGCATTGTTTCAGACCTAAAACCAACTAAATTGATCTCATAACTGATTTCAAAATCCCATCACAAGTGTAGTAGATTGCTATGGAGTTCACAGCCAAACTGTCACATCGTCACCAACTTGTCAAGAAGTTATAAGTGGTGCAACTTGTATCCTGCTCCTATGTCAATCTCTGAGACTTCTCCAATTGATTTCCCAACTGCTGAGATGTTGAACTGAAGAATAAAGTGTCTGATAAAATTGCCACACCAATTGGAACAAGGCTGCACGAAAGGTTCACAAGGTTCCAGTTATGTGAGGAAATGTGAAATTGATCCAAATGATTTGGGTTCTATGGCCACACTGCTATGGTTGATCTCAGGGTTCAAGAAGGATTGATTAGTTTTTTTAGTCTTCTTAAAGAACTATCCTAAACCCTAAACAAATCCCAATTGAATTCTGAGAGAGGGAGAGATCCTTCTTTTGACAGTTGGCTAAAATACTCCTCTTACGGAGGTGCCCCAGTTGGACTACGATCTCTTAGCCTAATTTGATCCAGCTTCCATCCTTAGTTCTCTTGGATAAATCAGAGATTAGAGTGTGAGAGGGAGTCTGTATGGTGTGAGTCCCACAGGAATTCAGATCAAACCAATGTTCAGAGTACTGGATCGGGCATAAAACTGGAAAAGTGAGATGTTCACAGGGCAGAGGTTCAATTAAGGTCAAACTGGGCCGGTTGGATTATGAAACTGCATAACCTAATTACACCCCTTAAAGGCATAGATTTTGCAAATCATTTTCAAAATAAACTATTTATTTTGCAAAACTGATCTCAAAAATCATTTGAAATCCATTGTAGGGAGATTTAGGTGTCCATTAGGGAAGACATTATCTGAGATATTCTCTTTGTTTGACAGAGTGCTAGATCTTATCACAATAATCACTTCCCCAGATTTCATTCTCATCTGCTCCAACATACCCAGGGTTATATCAATTATCAAAAGTGGACAAGTTCGAAACCCGGCATAATACTATTATCAAGGTATCATAAGTATGCCAGCCTTGTCAAACTGCGCCTTCACTCACAGTCTAGCAGTTGAGACAAACTGCTCCTTCTCGTAAGGCATCATAAGTATGCCAACCTTGTCAGGGGGAGTTGCCTAAGTTCAGCAATTGGTTGATAACATTTTAGTCCACATATATTTTATGATTAACATCTATATCTATATCTATATCTGTATATCTATCTATCTATCTATCTATCTATCAATCAATCTATCTATCGATATATATACTACTACTAAAAATATGAATGAGGTTGTGGAACTTTTCTTGACTAAAATGCCCCTAGTTGCTTAAGTTCAACTATTACTTTTGACTTCATTTATTTATTTTTTGGTTCAATAACAAATTCACATTAAATTAATGAGAAAAATAATTTACAGTACTGCACAAAGACTTTTCACCTCATTTAATCCCCTTATTAAGTCTTATATTTTAGGTATTAACTCCCATTCTCTTAAATCCTATATTGAAGTTATTCTTCACTAATAAATGCTGGTTTTACTTTTACATTGTTAAAAGTATTCTTTACCTTATAGTTTAAACTAGTTTATATTTATGTTATTCTTTACCTTACAGTTAAAAAGTAAAAGTCAAACCCATGTATTTTAGAACCGACCCAAAAACAAAACCATTCTTTAGTCAAAGTGGTGATTTAGCAATTCAACCATCTGAATTGAATTGGTCAACCACATTCTTCTTCTTCTTCCTCTGAGCTGAGTCAAGAGAACAGGGGTTTTATTTCTTGTCTTTAGGAGGAAATCTCAGAGAGGGAGTTGGTAGTGAAGGAAGTGAGCGAGGGTGGGGTGGAGCTGAGTCAAGACCCCCCCCCCCCTTTCAACTAGTGTTGTACATCTTTATTCTTCTTAATATAAAAGATTTTTATTAAAAATAAAGAAAAAATGAGATCCCCCCTTCCTCTTCTTCCTCCTCCCCTTCCTCTTTCTTCTTCCTCTTGACCCCGTCCTCTTCAGGTGGCTTATGTCTCCTTGTGTTTGGGAGGCTTACGCCTCTTACGTTCTGAACTACGGCCTCACGCCCCTAGGTAGTGGAACGCCTTGTGTCATGCCTCCGCATGTTAAAACATTGGTTGGAGGAAGGGTGGGTATTGAAAGAATAGTCGAGAGACAGGTGGAGGTGAGAAAATCTCTTGGCTTAATTTTTCTGGGTGGGAGAAAGTTGTTAGAAGGGCAATTGAGCATTTAGAAAGGAGTAGGAGAGTAGAACATAACAGGAAGAAAGCTACTGGGGAGAGGGGGTGGGGAGTGGGAGTAAGGAGAAGGGAGGGAAGAGGACTTGGTTGAGGAAGAGTGAAGGGTGTCGACAGAAGAAGAGAGAGGGGAGTGGTGGGTGGAGTAGAAGCTGAAAATTAGATTGTTTATCTTGGAATGGTAAGGGTCTGTGGGAAGGAAGAAGAAGTGCCTTGCTAAGGAACACGGTGAGGTGTTTCAATCCAGATGTGAAGATACTGCAAGAGACAAATGAAACAAACATGAAATCCTTGATTTAGGACTAAAAATGAGTTTTGGGGTGCCAATTTCTTGATAGAATGGAGATGGGTTTAGTATATCACTTTCAGTGTGGGCTTGGTGTTGCCTGAGTTTGCATGAAGTCAGTTGAGAAGATTCTTGGGGACGGTTTACGGGAGGTGCTGGTTTTCAAGTTTGTGTTTTGATTGAATGTTCATGATAACTTATGTCATTTTAATGAAAATTTATTTTTATTATCAAAAAAATATTGGTGGCATTTCAAACTTTTTCGGTTGATTATATGATAAGAGCTTGGGCAGAAGAGGCAAATACATCTATGGTGAAAGACATAATGATAATGGAATGTAAACTTCCAACAAATGATAAGATAAAGCTGACTTTTGATTGAAGCTCTTTGGGTAGTCCCGGCCTAGCAGGCATTGGGGGTGTATTCAAAGATTCTTTTGCAAGATTGTAGCCATGCACTCAGGTCTAGTTAGTATTGGGGGTTATTTGAGAGCTGAGTTATTCGCACTACCACAAAGACTAATAATAGCAAGTAAATTGGGCTTTGACATGTGGAGGTGGAACGTGGAAGGGGACCTAAGGTTGGTTATTATCATGGACAAGCTGCAAGACTCCAGGTGCTTAGGTGTACAGGCATACCCTAAGGGAAATTGATTTGCATAGCTAAGGACATGGGTCCTACTTTCAAGTAGGTTTTGAGGGTTGCAAATGGGATGGTTTAGCTAAGCAGGTGGTTTATAGGCGGCGATTATTTTGGGCAAAGTTGTAATCAACTTTTCTGTATTACAATTTACACAAGGGTTGTTGAAAGCTCTTTCAATATTTGATTGAACTTTTCATGATTTAATTTAATAAATTTTCTCTTGCTGATAAAAAGAACAGATAAGAAAATAATAAAAAGAAACTAGTATATGAGTTATGAAATATTATAAACCTACAAAATAAATACTTTATGCTAGGTGGAGGCTATTTGACAAAGCCCCACTCCTTTATAGACACCCCACCTAGAAGAAAGCCTTTAACCTTTGATGGAGTGGGTCTCTCTTAAATAGCTTCTGAAGGAAACGGATGAGGTGGGGGTTGACTTGATGAAGTGCTTTAAAAAATGAATCACAAGAGTAAAACCAATTGAATTAGGTCACTTAACTATCTTATCTTCTCTAGTGGTACAAATGAAAACAGCCCAAATCTTCTGAAATAATTGTTGATTTTCTTCACATTCCTGTTTCCTCATCCTCTTCTGAGATCCAAGTCCCAAGGCAAGCCCCAACAACCATAGAAACTGGGGTAGAAATGCACTTGGCAAAAAGGGTACCTCCCCATCAAGGTGCTCACAGTGATGTAAAAGGCATGCCTAGGCACAAAGGCGAGGCACATGCGCATGCCTGGTGCACCTAGGCGTGTGCTTGATGTGCCTTGCGCCTTAGCCCAGGCATGTGCCTTTTGAAAATTTCACACTTTTTTGCTTTTTTATGAACCTAGCAGCTGGGCCAGGGGCTTCGCCCCTGGGCCCCCGTACCATGCCCCTTAAGGCAAGCCCAAACAAGTCCATGTTAGGGTCTTTATTCTTAGTTCTCATTTCATCCTAATAAAACATTACATTAGCTACTTGAAGTAATGCAATTGAGGAAAAAAGGAGATTGTGGGTTTTACATGCTTGAAAATGTTTTATATGTTTGATTTTATTTTTAAATTTTCATTTGAATACGCTTTACACGTTATGTTTTTGTATTTTAATTTTAGATAATAGTTTTTTTTAAAACATTTGTTTTAAAATTTAAGTTTATATTTTTATTAGTATTTTGTTTAATATTTTTTGATTTTTTTTTGAATTTTCTGACATTTTTTTTTGATTCTTTAGCATTTTTTTTGTATTTTTACGCCTTGCTTCAAAAAGGCGTGCGCCTTGGGCGCAAATGGGCCCCTGTGCCTTCTGTTTTTATAACACTGGTGCTCAATTCTATTGATATCCAACTCTTTAGCGTGTCCATAATGATTATAGTGTGCATTCAATCCATGAGCTCCCCTGACTTCCTAAATTCTAGAGGATCCATTTCCCAAATTTCATACCCACAAGTCATATTCTCAACTCAACAAGGCCATATCCCAACTCCCAACCATATGGGTGTCTTCTACTGAAACCTTGATTTGCCATTCCACTTTGCCTTGGGCCATCCATGGTTCATTTATGAATCCACAAATTTATTTATTTATTTTTACTCAACTAATCCCAACAATGTGAGGTTGGCTACATGAATATGTTCTTTGTCATGTCCCTACTCCATAGTTCAATTTGCAACCAATCCCCCTCTTATTGGTGTATTATTTGATTTTTTATCTACTGACCTAACCACCTTGTTCATTTTCATTTTTTCACCTATTGGGGCTACTGTTCAGTGCTCATGAATATGCTAATTTAATCATTCTTAGTTTGTTAGTCCACCCGTATCAATTTCTTACTATCCCCATTTTTGCTACACTATTTTTTTTTTGGATATTTTATTTTTTCGACTGCCTAACACCTTGCTCCATGCAACATTGTTGGCCATGTAGCCAGCCATCTTTAGAATTATCCTTTCAACTTGATTTGTATTCTCCAATCTTGTAACACACTCGATGACTTCTCCATTTTATCTGTCCTGCTCTAATTCTATGACCTACATTATCCTCCATCAATAGTTGGCATTAAGTTGTTGCTGGGTAGCACCAGGTCCTTTTGGCATTGCCTAGTGATAAAATTCTCAAAGAAAATTATGAAATTCCCAAGTTATGTTTTTCTTAGTAATAACATTTAGCATGCATCAGAATTAAGCAATATCAATGATAAATATGAAATTCATAAGGTGTGTTTCTATTTTGAATAACATTACATATATCATGCATCTGAATTAAAATGTCAATCATTTCACCAAGTAAAAGTGGATTTCACCTAACTAAGCACATATTGAATTATCAAAAATATAGTGCAATGGTGGTTGAATTAATAAATCTCACAAATTATCGTATGATAATCATCACCAGACAGCAAGAATGTGCACACTCACATACTCGTATTCAAGAATGCTATGCCAGATTTTTTTTTAATAGTAAAAAGTAAATTCATTGAAAGAAGAATGTTACATACAGGTGAAGATATTTCACCACAGAACATTACATCAATAGAGAGTCCGAACTCCTTCCAACAAAAAACCCTTCCAATACGTTCCAACATGATCTATGCGCCCACACATCTCAAACACATCCCATCAATGTTTCCGAAACATGTTTGAGATTTTTTCCCTTAAATTTTGTAAACATGCCGTTAATGTTTATGAAACATGTTTGAGATATTTTTCCCATCAATGACAGAAGTAGATCTTGTAATATTTTTCCTTTTATTTTTCAGCATGTTGATTTCTCTAGACTTCTACAGAATGCTTACATATTTTACTAATCTGGTGATATTCAGGATATTAGCTAATTCCAAACCTTGTCCTAAATGCAAGCGTCCAATTGAGAAAAACCAGGGCTGTATGCATATTACGTGCACACCACCTTGTAAATTTGAGTTCTGCTGGTATGGTTTTTATCTTGCTTCATCGACATGTAAATTTGGATTTTCTTCCTAATGCATTTTATCTTTTTTTTTTTTTTATTGTATAGATATAGATTGTACTTGTAGATAATTAAATATGGATTTTATTTTTCAATGAACTCTTGAAGAATAAAGGCTTATAAAGAAAGTGATTTTATTTATAGGATTTTTATCTTTGTTGCATGGTTATTTACAGGAACCTTTCTTTTTCCAATGCATGATGTATATAAATGTGTGCAGGCTGTGCCTTGGTGCATGGTCGGAACATGGTGAGAGGACAGGTGGTTTCTATGCATGTAATCGTTATGAGACAGCAAAGCAAGAGGGTGCGGTAAGACTACATATTTATTTATTTATTTTTTCTGTTTGATCATTTAATATTATGTTCTTAATACCATCAATTTTACTTGGGATATGTACTTCAGAATCTTTGAAACTTTCTGTATTGGTTACAGTATGATGAGACTGAAAAAAGAAGAGAGATGGCTAAGAATTCTTTGGAGAGATACACTCATTATTATGAACGATGGGCAACTAACCAGTCGGTATGTTTAGCCTCATTAGATCATCTCTTTCCCATTTCTTTGTTTTTTTATGAGAAGATATAGAGTAATGTACTTGTGTATACATTCCATTTACAATGCATTGCTGCATTATGGGATTGCCCGTGTCTTCTGACAAAAACAATCTAGGAACAAAAGTAGGAATTCTGCAGAGTCCAAACAATAAAAGATGGGAGTAACTGATCATAAAAAAAAAAGATGGGATTGGGGACCCTTGATTAATTGTATATAGAAGGCCATGAGGTGGTCAGTGACATGACTTTCTTTAGCATTTCTTCCTTTTGAGTTTTGGCTTGATAAATAATTTTGATGTGACATTTCTTTGACTTACCACATTAATAGTAGGTCACTGTTAGTTGTGTCACTTATCATTCTTGATCATTTTAAACTCATTTATTAGCATCCTTATATGGCAGTAATATTGAATCTTGAATTTATTTCTTTTCCTCATGCTTGCATTTCTTTTCCAATTATAGGTTTTTTAGTTAGGGGCTAATTATTTTAATAGGAAAAGAAACTTTTGTTTCTTGGACCTTTTGGATCTCAACCATGTGCTCCTACTAAAACATCTGCCCTTGGGGGTGAGGGCCTGTAATTACCCTTGTTCTTGGCTTCCTTATGTCCCACAACTGTGGAGTCAATGGGTTTTACTCGTTCCAAATTTGTAAGAGATCTGGTGCTGCTCGGAAGTGTAAAACCATCTCTATCAACAGATTTGTTGCCTAAATAAGCATACTTGTAACTTCCTCTTTTATTTCTAGCAATTAGTATAAACAATGCGAGGTACATTAGCTCCCACAATTTTGAGTTTCTCCTCGCATTTTGTTCTCTTCTCTCTTTTTTCATTCTTCCTAACATTCTTAACTAATGTTTCTATTGTATTGTGATCCAACTTGGTATTGGAACACGTTACCTACTATTTTCTCTATGTCTGAAACCTGTGCATAACTAGGATCAGCACTGCATGGGAAATTGAATAGCTTTATCAATCCCAATGATATCTATAGGATTTTTTTTTTTGGAGAAGAATGTAGTTTGCTTTGCTGCCTAGTGTGGGTGATGGAGGTGGTTTGTGCAGTTCTGAAAGTCTAGGGGAATGATGAGCATAGAAAGGAGAGAGAAAATCCCTCTAAAACACAAATCTGAGGGATGAACGAAGGGTTGGAGTTATGGGGTGCTAGAACTCTTGGATTCTGAGATTCTGGATGTTTGAAGTTCTAAAGATATGTCCAGAAAGCTCCCTTTTGGATTTTTAAGGTATTCCTCTGCCCTTGGGTGTCATAGGGAGGGTGTGGCCACTTGAAATGCGGGAAATTTTCTTAGTTAGAGAAATATTGTGGTTTGTTATGCTAGCTCAGCATTGGTCATTGCGGAAAAAAGTGTGGAATAGGCCTGGTACTAGACTAAGTGCAATTCCCAGCAGCAGCTCACACATCCCCCAATCACAACCCAGCCATATGCTTTCACTTGTAATATTCTTATTTGCCATTAACCTTATCTCTCATGACAAATTAGCAATGGCATCTTTTTTTTTTTTTTTTTTGCATATTGGAGTATCTATGCTATTATGTTTTGTGTCTATCTCGCACATGCACATCTAGTCAGTTGGGTCTATTGTATTACACATGTCAAACAGTTGAGCAACATGAAATTTAGTATCTTAGTTGGGTCTAACATTCACTGCTACTTAGGTAGGATTAGTCCCCTATTTTTGAAAATATGAACACTTTTTGTGCAGGGCATAGTTTTCAAAAATATTGGATGGGTTGGGTAACAAATTAGCAGTCAAATTTCTTGAAAAAATGGAAGTTTATGTGATTTGAAATTAGCCCCCGCATAAAGATTGATTATTTCATTACTATTGGATAATGCAGTGATATTGGGGCTTTTCTAATTAGTTCCCTAGCAAGGAAAAATTGGTTGAAATCAGTCCCTTTTTGTTCCAGAAATGATTAGCCCAAGGTTTAAAGTATCGACACAGGCCGATATGCTGGTAGGGCGTTTGGTGAAGCCTTTAGGGATGGTTACAACAGGACAAAGTTGAATTTAGATTGCAGCTCTCTTGGCAATACAGGTCCTTCAGGTATTGGTGAAGCTTTTAGGGATGATTACAGGATAGTGGCTCTTTTCTCAGGCCCAATAGGCACTGATAATTTACTTAGAGAAGAAGTTTCATCTCTCATGCAAGAATTAAGAATTGCTAAGCATGAACTTCAGGCAGGTGGATGTGGAAGGGACTTTGCTGGTATTGGTGTGGTTGAATAATAACAGTCAAGGGATCTGGAAATACAGGCAGGTCTTGAGGGAAATCAAGGCATTAGCAAGAGAAGTAGAGGCTTCATTCAGATGGATTAGCAGATCAGCAAATGGTTTGGCTGGATCTAGCTGAGCAGGCAGTTTCTAGGGAGCAATTGTTTTGGGCATGCTTGTAATACTAAGATGTAAATGGCTTAGATCAATTGGAGCTGTAAATTTGTAACTTATACATTTTATTTAAATAAAGTCACCTCGTCTACTGGTCAAAAAGAAAAAAAAATTGGGCAGCAATTAACATAGCCCACAATCAGTTCAACACAATAGCAAGTATAGAAGCTGTACTACTCTTTATTAGAGAAACAGTACTACTACTCTTTGGGGAGATGTACCTTCTTTTTTTAGTCTCAGCCCTCAGGAGAGCAGCTAGTACCAAAGTAGTCAAGTGAAGATTGATTTCTGCATAAGCAAGCTGGGCATGGTCAATCTCTATGCTCAGCTTGTGGGGTAGTGTTGAGAAATGGGCTGTAATTGTTTGTTTTCTTTCTTTGTTAGCATTCAATAGTGAGCTTATTTCTTTCTTTCAGGATTCAGATTTCCTTATACATATACATTCTTCTTTCGCTTTTGTAATTTTTGTTTCAAAGTTGCTGTTGAATTTTGTCCAGCCATGCCTTGTCTTGTTCCTTGTGCCTTGCACAGTTGGCCTTCTAGCTTTTTAAGATGCTGCTTATCATGATCCATGGTCAAGTGTCATGATAACCAAGAAAATGAGGGTTTCTGTTTCTAACTTTATGTCCTTGAAAATTCTTGAATTTCTCTTTGCCCGAGGACTTGATGTATCATCTGGATTCCTTTCCATGTGATTTTTTTCCATGGGCTTTTGGGGTGGAAGAAGAGGAAACCTGTATCAGGAAAACTTTCAGATTTTACTCATATGGTGCCATTTGAGGCTTAAATAAAATCATGAAGAGCTTTCATATATCAATCACAAAGGAGCAGCATGCAAATAAGTGATTCTCCTTTTATATATGATGCATATGTGGTAGTAATCTTCAGACAGCCTTCTCAACGAATGCTCTAACTTTTGTGTTGGACCAATCATATCAGTTTTGCGGGTTATTAATGGGCACCATGTTACTAACCTACTAGATAATAGACGAATGAGGGCAATTCTAATTTTGTTACAAATGTGAGAATTTTTTGTAAACCATACAACCTAACCTGTTCTCAGCCACCTTAGAACTTAATGAACTTAAATTCCAGATCTGCTATCAACTTTCAACTTCACTATCATCAAATACTATTTGAAGTTTAAAACTTAGAAACCATCCAAAATGAGTTGGATTAGTTTCCCTCTTGTGACGGTGTTCAAACAAATTGATGTTTAGGTTGTTTTTCATGGTTAAGTGAAGAGGCATGTAGACTTGGCTGTGGCATGTATATAACTTTTTGTGCAGTTATATGCCTACAGAAGCCTAGTGTATCATGTGTATGAGTGGTTTATGGACAGTTGATTAAATGTTCAAAGAAATGAGTCAATGATTATCTTCTAGCAAGTCTCATGCAGCCACATGTATATGATGTTTTGTAAGAAGGTTGCTTAGGCTTACTCTCAGGATGATTTTTCTTCTTTGAGCTACTTGGAATTGTGTTGTTGCAGGGTTGGCACTCATTTGGTTTCCTTTACATTTCAGTGTTTAACTCAACTTGTTGGTTCTTTCACATTTACTAAATCTTCAATCTTTTTTAGTTAGAAAGTGGTTAGGAAAAAAATAGTTTGTCCAGCAATGAAGGAATGAGTAGTGTACATGGATGACCCTTTGCTTCACTGGCTACATTAAAGAAATCTGGGGGCATTCAGGTCATGTTAATGGATGTTCTAGTATATCTTGAGCAGACATTGTTCCAGCAATTAAGATCTTACATCCACTGTGATGTGGGCCATAATCTTTGCAAGTATTTCTATCTATATTTCTTTTTGTCCTTGTCCTTGTAGAGCCATGATTTGCACCAAGGTTCAAAGTATCGATCCGATACGCCCCATATGGGTGTATCCTATCGTATCTTCAGGTGCGTGATACACACGTTTACAGGTGTTTTTGGGAACCTTTTTTTATTAAATAATATATATAAAAGTAATCTTAAAACTGAAATTTGAAAAAAAAACCAAAAAAAATAAAAGGTGTGTGGTTCAAAGTGCTGATACATAGAGGTGTATTGATACTGTGAACCATGATTTGCACCAAATGCTTCATGGTCTTAACTGCACATGATTAAACTATTTCCATCAACTGCTTAGAAATTTATCTTGACTAGGAACGAGGATCCACGACAGATTAATTTTATAGGCTGCATGTGTTGTTTACTATTGTCTTCTGGTTAACATCAAATTTTTATTCCATTAGCCAAGTTTTCTAAATTAGTTTTTGCACAAGAATGAATAGACTGACTGCTTTGATTTATCATATACATTAATAGTATCTGAGCTGTGTATTGTCATTGCTTGCAGTCAAGGCAAAAGGCACTTGCAGATTTGCAACAAATGCAAGCTGTGCATGTAAGGAAATTTCTTTTAATGTTCAATATGACTTGAGGTATCTAAATGGTGATGTATTTGTTGACAATGGCTCGAGTTGTTGAATGCCATAATAACATGAAGCTATAGAGAAGGCCACAATGGCAGTTACAATGTTGTATATCACTGTGTTGGGACTAGACTTAAAACTGAGGCAATTGCTAGGTGAAACATTTCCCTGAACAAGTGGAGCTTAACTAAATAACACTTACAGGTTATTGATAAAAAAAATAACACTTACAGGTTTCACACGTTCAAGAGTTGGAGCTACCTCCAAAGGAACCACTGAGGATCACTCCCTAGGCTAAACTTTTCCCAAGTCATTGGATTATGATTATTAAATCATGTTCTTCCTCTCTAAAAATTCATAGTTATTTATAATGATCCAAAATGTGATAAGACTCACCAACAACTTCTCCTATTCCTGCTATGGGCCTATGATACATATCAGGCTTAACAAAGACATTAGGTTTCTTTTTATTCTCTTCTGCAAAATTAATGTTTCTCTTGATTTCTGCAGATCGAGAAGCTAAGTGACAAACAGTCTCAGCCTGAGTCGCAGCTTAAATTCATAACAGAGGCCTGGCTACAGGTAAGTCTTAAGTTCGTTCATCTACCTTGTATTTAGAAATCTAGCAAATGATATGAATATGGTTTGGCACCAGGATTCTAACCAAGAAATTTCTCTTTGGCAATGTTGTTAGAATTGGACTGGGTGAAAAGCTGGAAAGCTCATTGGGTCACAAATTTATCAGTTTAGTTGGTTAAACCCTATTTTGCCTGGACATGGCAAGGGCACTGCTGGATATGGTATTGGATATGAAGTTTAAACTAAAAATTCAAGTATCTGATATGATAGAACTGGGACCCGGGAAGCCAACTCGATAACCAGTCCAAGTGCCATGCCTGATCTGAGTCTGACAGGAACTTTTGGTTTCACACTGTAGGGTTGGGAGGGATACATGTTCTTGACCTTTTGTTTCTGTTAAACAAAATTATAGGCATAGTCTTGCCTTGTTGGCCACCTTTTTGAAATAGTGATTAATACTATGGGTGGGGTGATGGCATTTATTGTGATTAGTATTTGTGCTATAGTCTATCTTCAAAGTTTTAAGTAAGATGAAGTGATTTAGGATTTTTTTATTGATGGCTAGTGAACTGATTTATGATTGTCCACCATAATTTTCAAGGAGCCAAGGTGAGGCTAGGCGACTGTGGGGTGCCTTGTCGCCTAGTCGCCTAGGCCATGGATTTTTTTTATGTTAAAAACATAGATCCTAGGGTAGTTCCCTAGGTACCATAACCATATTTCTTTAATAATTATTCATGATTTTCATAAGAAAAGTATAAATTTCATATTAAAATATAGAAAATCAACATATTCATGAGAAGAAAAGGAAGAAGGAAAATAAAATTCATAAAATATAGGGGCTGAACCCTTATTTTTGTTATAGGAAAAGAAGA
>NW_010729094.1:3052732-3164887 GCF_000365185.1 Nelumbo nucifera | reverse complement strand
CAAAAAAGAATGAATAAAAAAGTATTTTATAGTAGGAAGTAGAAAACTGCTTGGCGATTAGGCGAGGCGAGCTTCAAAGGGCGCCTTGTCGCCTAGGCTTCACCTTGACAACAGAGTTGTCAACATCTTTGTGATGGTGAACTGATTTACGAATTTTAACCCAAAGAAAATGTGAAGAAATTCATAAAAAAATGAAACAAGAGCACGAGGAATTAGAATAAAAAAGCTAATTAGAAAACTTGTCAAGTGCTCTCTCTCTCTCTCTCTCTTACCCTTTCCCCCTTGTCCTTGTTTGTTAAAATTCTTCTAAAGAAGAGTCTTAAGTTAAAATTGTTGTGATTTTTGTAAAAGAAGGATTGCTGAGTTGGGATAAGATGGAGTTGTGCAAAAGTTAATTGAATCAAAATTGATAATAAAAAACAGAATGCAGAATTTGTCAGACCTTTAAGTGTTCATATATTTGAATTGTTTTGTGGTTTTGCTGTATGGTTCAATGGTTTATTATTGTAATCAAAAGGTTTTTGTGAATGGTTTATAGGGTAGCCCCAAAATCCAGGATTTTTTATGGTTTCAATGGATGGACCATCTGATCCATTCTACTTTTTCAAAATACGGGGTCAAACATATGCAATGTGGCAAAGGATGAAATATACATAGATTGGCAATTAATACATTTCCACACTATAGATTTGGGTCCAATAATGAGACAAACTTTATATATATATGTATATATATTATAAACATCCATTGAAATAAAACACATAAAATGTATATGTTATCTTTCGGACTAAAATAATTTTTGGAAAACCTTGTCCTTTTGGTCTTATTTACTTTTTCATGGACAAAATTATTTGCATTTTGCCAACCATAATCTGTGCAGAGTCCATTTTCCTCTTCCCTTCATCTGGTTGTGGTTGCAGATAGTTGAATGCCGGCGAGTGCTCAAGTGGACTTATGCCTATGGGTATTACCTGCCTGAGCATGAACATGCTAAAAGACAATTTTTTGAGTATCTACAAGGTAGGCCTCTTTATTTCTTGATATTTTTATCGTCTATGTTTGCTATCTTCTTTTCAGAGTTGGTAAGATAATTGTTCTGTAGGTGAGGCCGAGTCTGGGTTAGAACGGCTACATCAATGTGCTGAGAAGGAACTACAAATTTATCTAAATGCAGAGGGCCCATCAGAAGACTTCAATGAGTTCCGGACAAAGCTTGCTGGGCTGACTAGGTAACTACTAGAAACACATATATATATATTGCTGGAACTGAACATTGTGGGGATATTTGGTATTAAGATGTGGGATATGATCTGTTTATCAAATATTAATCGTCATTTGAGGGAGAAGCACCTTCTTAATAGAAGCCCCTGGGAAGAAAGCCTTGATGGAATAAGAAAGGGAGAAACACCTTCATCGATCCTATCTTGCTTGTTGTTAGCCAATTTCAGCAGTGATTTACAATAGAAATCTGAACTTTTAAAATTGAATAACCTGTTTACTTTTGATGATAGTGTGACTCGAAACTACTTTGAGAACTTGGTACGAGCATTGGAGAACGGTCTGTCAGATGTGGACTCCCATGGTGCTTGTAGCAGAACAGCGAGTTCTAAGAATTTGGGAGGAAACAAAGCCAGAGGCGGAAGGGGCAAAGGAACGGCCTCCCGAGCTCCCAGTCGACTGGATGATTCAGGTCACTGGTCTTGTGACCATTGCACATATGCCAATGTTAAGTCTGCAAACACTTGCCAAATGTGCCATCAGCATCGATAGGTAATGTAATCTCCTTTAGTTAAGCAAGTGCCATCCATAAAATTCCAGTGGTATACTTGCTGTGGAGCACCCCTGAGAGGGCATTACTTGTCAGACTAGTCTCGGTCCACGAAAAAGGGAAGGAAGCTGATGGGAGAAAGGGAAGATACCAGCGTGACTAGTGTTTCGTGTGGTTAAAGAATTAATACACTATAGTACATCTTACTCAAAATTCTCTGTATATAATTATATGATTATATCTATCTGTTAGCGTTTGGAATGGTTTTGTTACATGTAGTATAATATATGCAGACATGGGCAAATGGCAATGTATTACCTTTGCATCTTTCCTGATAAATGCTCGGTAGAAAAATGGCCAGCCTTTTGAAGAACTTAGGGTTGTATCCAAATGGACTTGATCCCTTCTTTGAACTTGTAAGTAATCAAAGTAAAAAGTAAATTTTAAATAATAAGGCTCCTGGCGTTGGAGCACTATTGTTGGACGGTAATGACAATTTCAACGTTAGTATGTGCAAGCTGAGGATAAAGGCTTCATGTGTTTCATTTTTCAAGCATCAAACTTGGGTTAAGGTTCAAAATATTGATACATGCTGGTAGGGGCGTATCGGGCGATATTGATACTTTTTTTTTTCACTTTTTATTTTATTTTTTTTCAAAACCGGTTCAGGGGGGCTGGTTTAAGGCTCCTCCACCCCTGAACTGGTCTGAACCTCAATTCACCCTCTGTAGGAGCGTATCGGGGAGCTTTTGGAATGATACGTATCGGTTGATATGGGCTGATACGTGTTGATACTTTGAACCTTGCGTGGGAAGATTTGAATTGGATATTGAAATGGCATATATTACATGTAATAAAGGAACATTTTAATGTTTTACATTCACATTAAAAGATATAGGGTAAATTACAAAGACCCCCTTGCATAATGGGGTCTTTGAGAAAGTCCCCCCTGTGCTCTTTTTTCCAACAAAGACCTTAACCTTTGATTGCTAGACAAAGACTTGCAAGTTGTCATTTGATGAAAATACCCTAAGGTTGTGTTTGGCAACATTATATTTATGCATTGATAAATGATAGACCAATGCATATTTACATTGATAATAAGATATAAAAGTAAATCAACAAAAAGAAGTAAATTTGCATTCAAGTGGGATTTTGATAAAAAAAAGCATACGCTTTATTGGAATTCACGTTTGCATCTGATGAAGGAAGATTTGGCCCAACCTCGCAAATCACGCCACGTGGCAAAAAACAAGTAGCTCAGCACTTAAAACAGCGTATCGAGGGTACAAACATCAAAGGGAAGAGGCCAGCGGTCTGGACTCCCCTCGAGGAGACCGAACTCCATAAGAGGAGCCTGAACTCCCTACAAGGGACTCGAACTCCCTACTTAGAGCTCGAACTCCCTACGAGGTGCCTGAACTCCCTACTTAGAGCTCGAACTCCCTACGAGGAGCCCGAACTCCCTACAAGGGGCCCGAACTCCCTACTTAGAGCTCGAACTCCCTACGAGGAGCCCGAACTCCCTACAAGGGGTACTTAGAGCTCGAACTCCCTATGAGGAGCCCGAACCCTCCCTTTGGCCCCGAGTCACACAAAACAGAGACCCGAACTGGCCCGTCTTATGACAGTTCGGGACACCCCCCCACTATTCGAACTCAAGACTTCGCCTCACGCACCGCTCTAGGCACTTCACCTCCAAAGCATTGAACTGGACGAACCACACCGTACTTGACACTGAAGGAGTTCGTATCCAGGGGCGGCGCACCTGACTGACTTGGGATCTGACGCTTGACGGCCGCACTTCAACGGCCACCTGGCACCGTCACCTGCCACCGCCATCTCCAGTTACAGAGACAGCTCCGACAAAAAGAGCAGCGACGGTTCTGCCCCAGCAGAGGCAATGACGCCCGAACTGGTAGAAGCACGAAAGTAATCATTCCCGACCTGACAGAAGTCTAGGAGTGAGTGCGCGAGGTGGTTATAAAAGGCTCTCCACCCCCCAAAAGAGGAGGTATGCAAACTTTGCGCTATCTGGTTTTATCTTGCATTTGAAGGATTCTAACTTAAGCTTCGGAGCCTTTACACCGGGTTCTCCCCGGAGCTTCCTCATCTCCTCCGTTTCAGGTTCTCCGCTACTCAGTTCAGAGGCAAGGTCGTTGACAGCTAAGACCGGCCGGATTGCACATCATCAGCATCCATTACAACTAAAAGTTTGTTTGGTAAGAAGGTAAATTTGTCAGTGCAAAACTAACCCAATTTTGTAATTTATATGAACCGTTTTACACTCTATTATTTGCATTGTTTCCAAACACAGCCTAAGGGGTGAATTGAAGAAGGGGGAAACCAAAACATGAGGGGGGAGGGGTAAGTGTTTCAGCCCCTAAGGGGTAAGGGGAGAAACCAAAGCATGAGAGGGGGGGGGGGGGGGAGTGTTTTAGCCCTCAATATGTTACAAAGTCCAAAATCAGATTGCTTGACGAATGATGAAGTAGGATTTTGCTTATATTTGCTAATTTATTTCTTAGATTATTGAACTATGAATCAACATGAAATTGTTTACGATTTTAACACTAATGCTTGTGTACATGTTTTTTGCCAGATGTCAAGTAATGTGTACAATATCAACATACATCATGGTGGTTATTTTTTGAACATACCACCATTGATATACACTGGTGGTAATGTGTTTGTTAACCATAATGTTGATGTTGACATTCTATCATTCACCGAGATACAATTATTAGTGAAAGATCTTGGTTACAATTTAGTTGGTGAAGTATATTATATGAGGCCCAATGCAAATCTAGATGATGGGTTGGTAAGCTTAGGGGTGGCAATTTTCCCCGTCCCCGATGGGTACCCAGGCTCCCCGACTCGACGGGGTTAGGGATGGCGGGGTCGGGGTTGGGGATGGGGCTACCCTGAATCCCCGATTAGGGACGGGGACGGGGATGGGGAATGCAATCCCTGCCCCGACCTGTCCCCGATTAATATATATATATTATATAAGTATAATAATTATTATTCGTTTTTTTAAAAGATTAAAACTTAAAAAATAGTAAAATACTAAAACCCTCGATAGTGAAACACAAAACACTTTGACAGAGAAAAGAGAGAACTCTGTCTCTGAACCCTCATCTTCGTCGCCAGTCGCCGATTCGCTGACCGTCGTCTCATCGCTGTTGCCACTTGCCCGTCGGACATCGGACAGAGGATAGAGATACTCGAGTGACAAAGAAGAGCTACTCAAAGAAGAGTTGCTGTCGCCACTCGTCAACCGTCGTCGCTTCAACCTTTGTCTATCGTAGCCGAGTCGTCGATCGCCGTCGCCCGTTGGACTCTCTCTCATCGTCGACCTCAACTCTCGCAACAATCCCCTCTCTCTCTCTCTCTCAGTCTCAACCTCTCTGTCTTAGACTTCAGTGTGCATACATATCTCGTCGGGGATTCGGGTCTCTGACGTGGAATTCATCCCCATCGGGGTTGGGGATGGAGGGGGGAATCTTTTCCCCACTGGGGATCGGGGACGGGGATGGGGATGGGGGGTGATTTGGGGGTTGGGGTCAGGGATGGGGAATGTAATCCCCGCCCTGAACCCGCCCCATTGCCTTTCCTAGGTAAGCTTGAAATGTGATGGGGATATACTAAAGATGTGCAAGGTCCCTGAGAATTATAGACAACACACACACAGTGTAAGAGGGCTGGTGTAAGGTTGTCAAAGGTAACAGTATCATAGGTCTAGCTTTCCTAGTCGGGTTCATCTGGTGCTAAGACACCATCTTCACCACCACCACCACCATCAGGTTTAGCTGATCATGTGGATGAAGTTAATCTTGGTGCTGATGTTGACTTTGAGTTTGAATATGGGCTTAAAGCATATGATGGGTCTGATAGAGAGAGTGATCCTGATTATGAGTTGAAATGTGAGGTGGAAGAAGAATTGGAAGCTGAGTATGATGTTGATGACTGTTTTGAGGATGAGGTCGAGGATGGTGATGTCATCAGGGATAAAACACCCAGATGAGTTGGAGAGTTTACATGGTTCTAATGATGAGGGAGGACCTCAATTCGATGATTTTGCTGAGAGGCAAATGGATAATCCACGGTTGGCTGTAGGTATGATATTCTCCAGCCCTACAACATCCCGGAAGGCTGTAGTCAACTATGCTATCCTAGGTTGGTTTGATTTCAAATATGTGAAGAATAAGGGTTCTAGAGTGACAACTTCTTGCAAAAAAGAAAAGTGTGAGTGGCGTGTGCATGCATCCTAGTTACAGAGTAAGGAGGCCTTTCAGATAAAGTTATTTAGGAGTACACACACCTGTGAACATGTGTATTCAAACATAAGTGACATCTACATGATTGGCGGGGAAGTACAAGAACAAATTCAGGGCTGATCCTGATTAGAAGAGTAGCACACTATATAATGAGACTATGACAATTTAGGGTTAAAGTTTCTAGATCCAGAACTTACTGCGCAAAGAGGTAGGTAGTTGTTGACATTAATGGTGTACATGCTAAATAGTATAGCAAGCTATAGGATTTGTGTAGCAGTTTTAAAGACAAATCCTAAAATTGTAATCAAGATCGGTTTCTGTGAGGATTGTACATGTCAAAGATGCATAGGGGAATTTTAAAGATTGTTTATTTGTTTGACAACAATGATGGCGGTCACCTTATCATTGGGTTGATGGGTGCCATCTGAAGGAACTTCATTCTGGGCAGCTTTTACATGCTGTTGGGTTGGGTGGAAATAAGGGAAATTTCCCAATAGCTTTTGCAATTGTAAAGGCCGAGGTGAAGGATTCTTGGGCTTGGTTTCTGACATTGTTGAATGAATGCATTGGACCATGAATGCATTGGAGGTCCAGAGGAATGTGGTTGGACCTACATCTCTAAAAGGTAGATGGTACATGGATTTACACAAATAAGTTTAAATTTCTTACATTTATTAATTGGTTCTCATGCTAACGGTATAATGCACAATTTCTTTCAAGGGTTGGTAGAGTGTTTTTAGAGTTTAATTAGAGGGGCTAACCAGAGGTTTTGTGTCAAACACATGTATGCCAAATTCAAGGATAGGTTTAAGGGAAAGGACCTGAGGGATTGCTTATGGGGGGCTATAATGTCGCACACTATGTCGGAGTTTCATTGGTATACAAATAAGTTGAAGGGTATAAATAATGATGCTTACCTGTGGTTAGTTGTTGTGCTTGCTAATATGTGGTCCAGAGTTGCTTTTGGACCCAAAGCTAAAAGTGATGATATATGTAACAACTTCTCTAAGTCATTTAACAAGTGGATTTTGGATTGTAGACACAACCCAATAATCACACTAGCTGAAACCATTCAAAGGTAGATGATGAAGTTGATTTAAACAAGATAAGAGAAGTTGAAAAAGGGACATGATACCAGTGTGCCCTAATGTCAGGAAGAGATTGGAGAATGCACAAGCACACACTAGAAATTGCTTCTCAGTATTTGCAGGGAGTGGAAATTTTGAGGTTGAGCATTTCAAGAGAAGGGTGGTGGTGAACTTGTAGTCTAGGACATGTAGTTGTTGGGCTTAGGCACTAACATGTCTGCCCTATTGCCATGCAATTTCATGCATTCAGTCACAACGGTAAGATTTATGCCTAATAATATATATAAGGAAGTCTAGGAAATTTCTCCTTTTTTTGATTTTTTTTTAATTTCATGTAATTTTTGAAACAACCAATGAGATGCTCTCCTTCCCCATAACAAATTACCTAAAATCTCTCTCTCTCTCTCCACACACACATATTCCAAATAACCTAAATAATCTCATCTCCTAAAATTTATCCTGAAATACCTTACCCACTATCCCCAACTTTCTCCTAAATTATCTTTAATTCCTATTTATCCTCTACCCCACTTTTTATCTATATCTATCTAAAGAAAGTTTGAATTAAAAAATTTAAGAGTTATTTAAAAAATTTATTAAAAACACAAAAATATCATCTGTTGGACAACTCCCCTCTAGATGTAATCTCTCATTTCTTCAATGCATAATGAAATTTTGTAACAAAGAAAAAATAATATTCATATTATTAATAATTTTATATTTTTACAAAATTCATCACTAAATTATGTTCTAATAATAAAATTATGATTTTCTGGTTTAATCAATTTAAATGTTATTCAAATAATAAAATTTAACATTTAAAAATAAAACATTATTTAAATATTTCAAAACAAGATATCTTAAATAAAAAAATATTAAAAATAGCTAAGTAATTATATAACAAAATATTTAATATTATGTAATAGCTATAAAATAAATTTTTGTAATTATATATACTAACATCTATGGGACAAGTCCCCTCTAGATGTAATTTCTCATTTCTTCAATGCATAATGAAATTTTGCAGCAAAAAAATTCATATTATTAATACTTTTATATTTTTACAAAATTCATCACAAAATTATGTACAAACAATAAAATTTTGATTTTTTGGATTATTTAATTTAAGTGTTATTCAAATAATAAAATTTAGCATTTTGAAAAATACTATTTAAAATTTTCAATAACTTGATATCTTAAATAAAAAAATTTTAAAAATAGCTAAATAAGTATATAAAAATATTTAATTTTATGTAATAGCTTTAAAATAAATAAAATTCAAATAAAAAATATTTTAAATATTATTTAAATATTTAAGTAACTAAATATTTTAAATAAAAAATATTTAACATAACTAGATTTTAAATATTTATAATATCGAAATTATGTAATAAATTTAAAAAAGTTCTTAAAAGTTGAAAAATAATTAAAACATAATATTGAAATTAATAATAATTTAATATTTTACAAGATTAATAATGAAATTATGTTTCAATATTGTAAATTATAATTTTATGGACTATTAAATACAATAGATAGTTAATATTTTAAAATTTAATTAATGTTATTATTTAGATAACTAAATAATATTGTAAATAACTAATTTCACTTATATCAATTAATAATTTCAGAAAATTACTTTCACAAAAATGAATATTTATTAATAATAATTTTAAGATCTTAATGTATATTTATTATGTAATTATATATACTAATATTACTATTTATTGTAGTTCAATAATTGTTTATTGTTTTGTGATAAATATATTTTCAATAATTATGTATAAATTTACTTTTGTTTTGTTATTTAAGAAAAAAAAATTCAATAACTATTGGAGATTAAACTACTATTATTTAAATTTTTAAATTTAATTTATTTTACTTATTGTATTTATTGTAACTTTGCTATAACTTATTAATTAATATTTGTTAAATATTAAACTATTATTTGATATTATACTATTTATTGACTAATTTGATATATTTTTTGTATTTATTCTAATTATTGTATTTTCATTATCAATATATTTTCAATAATTGTGTATTTTTGCTATAATTTTTTAATAATTATTGAAGATTAAATTATTGTTATTTATTAAAGATTAGACTATTAAATTATCTCAAATTAGTAGTGTTCATGGGTTTTTTGATTCGGTTGTAAGATGTTTGGCCAACCAAACATGGTCAAGTTGAGTTATTGGTCATTGGAGACCGTTTATGAAAACTAACCCACTTGGATTGTATTGGTTTGGGTCGATTTTTGGTTGGGTCAGTCGGTTCAAAAGATTTAAACTTAAAAATTAAATTTAAATTTAAAAAATTATAGTGACATTATTAAAAATTAAAATTATGGTATAAAACATTTTGGACTAAGAAATATGGGAATTTTCCTAATTTCCCATATTAAAAATTATTTTTAAAATATAAAATATTTATATATCTATGGTTAGGTCGTTCGATTTTAGTCGATTTACAAATGGCCAAGAGGGACAATCAAGCATTAGGACGCAAAATAGGGGTAGAAATTCTACATTGTTATTAGAATCCCAATCAAGACAGGTTAATCTCTAAGTGTCTCATAGTAGGGGTAGTGGTACAAGCAGAGGTAGTAGTAATAGTAGAGTAATGGCATAGCCTACTCAAGTTTTACCACAACAAGTTATTGTTGGAAATTGGAGGAGAAGCTCTGAGGCGTATCTAAAGACACTATTTTTATAACTTTATTTTTCCCCACTCAATTTTATTGAGTTTGTTATTGGATTACAGGAAAATTCATTCCTAAGATACAACAGAGCCTTGGGTGAGACACTGCAATTAGCAAAGTTGAAGAGTCCCCAAAGAAACCCTATGTGAGACAGTAGCAGATTGGATTGAGAGAGACGATAATAATTTTAGTGAGGAGTGGCCGAAATCTTGTGTGTAAATTGACTTGGTTTATATCCTTTATATAAATTCTGGAGAGCCATCGAAGAAAAATGTATTGGTTTGAAGAGGCTCTTTGTATAGTCACAATTTCAAACTTTATGACTATTCTTAGTTAGCTAACAATTAGTGACTGTTAATATTCAGATTATCCCTTGATCACACCCTATCAAGTCATGATCATTGGATTAACTTAAAGCATCAACGGTCATGGTTCAACCTTCAAACCAAACGTACCCTTATGTGCAGATTAAAACCATATGTGATTTCATAAGATCCATATTCTACGAATTGCGATTTTGCAAACCGCACATCTTGCTATTTGTGATTTTGCAAATAGCAAAGTCTATTGTTTACGATTTTGCAAATTACAAAGTTTGTGACTTGTGATTTTGCAAATTGCAAAGTCTTTGACTTACAATTTTGTAAATCACAAAGTCTATGACTTGCGTTTTTGCAAATCACAATGTTTATGATATGTGATTTCACAAAATTCATAGTCTACAATTAATGTGCCATCGCAAACCTTCTCATCGCATCAAATGTCACGCACTCAAATATAGTTGCTTCTCACAAACTACACGGGTGCGCACGAAGTGCAAGCAAAGTGTGCCTCATTGTAGTAAACACACACGCACACCCCCATGTGTGCATTGCGTGGTAACAAGTATCTATACTCTCCTCTCTATAACTTTAAGGAGTGTTAATAAGATCTTAAAAGCTCAAATCAAGTTCAATAATTTTCCAATGTGGGACAAGGTTTTAAGGAAGAGAAAACAAGTTTAAAACCAGTTTTTGGTGGAAATTTAAAACCAATTTAAGGTGCATGTGTAAGTGTATTTTCCATGTAATTTATCAATAAAACACCCATTGGATTTTAATCTTCTTGTGAGATTAAAATCAAATAGTTATTCGTAAATGACTTCAGAAGTAAATTTTGTCATGCATGTGATTATAACATGTGTTTGATTTGGGTTGCTATAAGTATTTAACTAGGCATTGGGGCTGCTTTTTTTTTGGCATTGGTTCCTGGGGTTGGGGCAGTGGTTATGCCACCACCCTCACATAACCCATGGATATTGTTTCTTATAGGTTAGTCATACTACCACTCCACTACCCATGCCAATGTGAGTTAGTCAATCAGTATTCATGCTAGGGGTATTGACATGGGTAAGGTTGGGGCTCGGATACCATCTTCCACATTACAACCTGTTCATGCATAGGTACATGCTTTGATCATTTAGTAAGAAACTAAATACCTGTTTCAGACTTGATTAAGGAACATCAATATCTTCCCCCCTGGTTGTTTTGTACTAGGAAGTCAGTCAAGCATTTCCATAGATACGTGGGGTGGGGGTAGTGCTTCAACAACAAGATCCCAATCAACATTTGCTAATACTCAGGTATTTATGTTATTGGCATGTGTTAGAGTTGGTCGAGTAATAATTTAGTCTTTTCACTATCGTTTAAGTAGTGTAGTGATGTGGCAATTCTGTTTTGCTTTTTTTTTTTTCTTGTCCCATACTTAAGTAGGGATATATTTGAATTTGTACTCTTATTTTAATATAATAGAGATTATGGTCGACTAGGAGGGTTTAGACTCTTTAGTGTGATAGCCTTCTTCTTTCTTCTTCCAATTGGTGATCCCATTGGTATATCTGAACCACTAAAACATTGTATCAAAGCCCTAAATAAAAGAGAGGAAGGTTGCAATCTCAAGCTCCTCTTCCTCTTCCAATTGGTGATCCCATTCCAGTTGTTCCTGTTATGTTCTGACCCTTCACCTCCTCTAATGCAGATTCCTACTAAACTACCACCGATATGGCATGTGTATACCCATTGATTGACACCGACACCTCCTTTGACTTCTACCTCATTTGTGGATCTCGTAGTTGCTCCTGTCCTAGAGTTGCCTACCTCTTCTGAACTTGATCTTCCCATTGCGTTACGGAAAGGTAAACGTAGTTGTACCTTACATCCCATTTCCAATTATATTTTTGTCTCATGTTTAGGAGGCTCTTACTTCATCGGGGTGGTGTTAAGCTATGGAGGAGGAATTCTCTACTCTTTAACATAATCACACATGGGAGCTCACCACTCTTCCTCCTGGTAAGCATGTTGTAGTTTCTAAATGGGTGTATACTATTCAATATTTACTAGATGGCATTGTGGAACAGTTGAAGGCCTGACTGGTTGCTAAAGGTTATTTTTAGTTATATGGGGTGGATTATATGGAAACCTTCTCCCCTGTGGCTAAAATTGGTTTAGTTCATGTCCTGATTTCCTTGGCAGTTATGTATGATTGGCCTTTGTTTCAGCTTAACATTAAAAATGCCTTACTCCATGGTGGCATTTTGGAAGAGGTCTATATGAATCAACCATAGGGTTTGTTGCTCAGGGGGGGGATGGTAAAGTGTGTAGACTCAAGAAGACAATTTATGGGCTGAAATAATCTCCTCGTGCTTGGTTTGGGAAGCTTAGTGAAGTGGTGAAAAATTTTGGAATGAAACAATTTTAGGTCAATCACTCAGTGTTCAACTATGATTCTAAAGCTTAAAAGATTTTATTAGTGGTTTATGTGGATGATATAGTTATAATTGATAGTGATAGATTAGGAATTGATAGACTAAGGGCCTTTCTGCAAGAACATTTCCAAACAAAGGAGCTTGGGAAGTTCAAGTACTTCTTGGGTATAAAAGTTGCCAGGTCAAAACAAGGTATAAATTTGTGCCAAAGAAAATATGTTCTTGATCTGTTGGAAGAAATGGGATTGTTAGATACAAAACTAGCTGAAACACTCATGGAACCAAATGCTTAGTTGAGTAGTGATGCAGGTGAAATGTTTGATGTTCCTGGAAGATATAGACGGTTAGTGGAGAAGCTGAACTACCTAACCATTACCAGACCAGACATCTCCTTTGTTGTTAATGTGGTGAGACAATTTATGCAAAACCCCTGAGTGCCTTACTAGGAGTTTGGAATGCAGTTCTTAGAATTGTACGGTACTTGAAGGGAGCTCTAGGTTGTGGGTTGTTGTACAAACTAGGGGGAAGACTTGAGATAGTTGGGTATGCAGATGTAGATTGGGCAGGTTCAGTTTCTTAGAGGGAATCTAGTGACATGGAAGAGTAAGTAGCAAACTGTTGTGGCAAGGAGTAGTGTTGAAGCTGGATACAGTGCCATGACACACACATGTGAATTAGTATGGTTGAAAAATCTTCTACCAGAAGTTGGATTCTCAATGAGCAATCCTATGAGATTATACTATGACAACCAAGCTGCAATCCACATCTCATCTAATCCGGTTTTTCATGAAAGGACAAAACACATAGAGGTTGATTGCCATTTTGTGAGGGAGAAAGTCCTTACTGGAGAGATAAGCATAGAACACGTGAGTTCTGGTGATCCATGGGCAGTCTTGCTCACAAAAGGTTTGAGTTCAGGGAGTGTTAAAGTTGGTCAAGTAAGGGTAATTTAGTCTTTTCATTATAATTTAAGTAGTGTAGTGATGTGACAATTCTGTTTTTTTTTCTTGTCGCATACTTAAGTAGTAGGGATACATTTGACTTTGTACTCTTATGTTAATATAATAGAGATTATGGTCGACTGGGAGGGTTTAGACTCTCTAGTTTGACAACCTTCTTCTTCTTCTGCTTCTTCTTCTTCTTCTTCTTCTTCTTCTTCTTCTTCTTCTTCTTCTTCTCTTTGAACATGACTTATCTGAACCACTAAAACATTGTTCTCCCATGTAATTGGTTTCTTTTGATTTTTTGCAAATAGTTATCTAAATTCATGTGGTGTGGTCCATGCAGAGAGAGAAAGAGAGAGGGAGAGAGGAGGGGGGGGGGAAGAGTTGGAGAGAGATAGAGGAGGGGAGAGAGATATATACAGTGTTTGATCAGTTAAAGAGTTTAATTTATCATTATATAGTGGTCTGGAACTACAATCACCATGTTATTTGATGTGTGTGTGAGAGAGAGAGAGAGAGATTGATCAGTTGAAGAGGTTAATACATCATTATATACTAATATGGAACTACAGTCACCATGTTATTTGATGAGAGAGAGATTCATGATTTATTAAACTTTTAATGAGATTAATGGTATTTGTGTATTTCATAATCCTTATTTGTCTAATGATGTAAAAACCATTTGGTCTTGGGACTTTGTCATTGGCTATAGAGAATGCAGGTCATCCTTACCTTTATACCATTATAGCTTGTGTGTTCCTTTCAAATGATGTTATGTGGTGGTATATTTAGATTTTGTGTCCTTGTTTTAGTATCCTTGTTTAACTTATATCCTCTATTATCATGATGACACCAAGTTAAGGTTAGAATGCAAAATAGAAGGAAACATACCTAACTCAGGTTGAAAGGTGTGGACAGGTACAAATCCATGGAGAATTTTCAATGGACCTTTCAATCAGTCCTCAATTAATTTGTTCAGTTTTAAATTCAAGCTTTTTGCAGATAAGGTTTTTCATTAGGGTGGGACAATGGAGTATCCCGAGTTGAGTCATGAGTGAATAAAATATGTAGACTTGGGAGTTGGGACTTCAAGTAATCAGAATAAAAAAAGGAAACAAGGGAGTAGGGAAAAGGTTTAGGGAGTAGAGAAAAGGAAACAAGGGGATAACAATGGTTATACCCCTCTTAACTTGAGAAGAGAGGTACAACTATAGTTACTATAAAAAAATAACTATAGTCATACCTCTCGAGTTAGAAAAGCATACTTGAATCAGCACCTATAAGGCCTCCCAGATTGGTTCTACAAAGATACCAATGAACTGATAGACAAAAACCTTTAACAGCTTGCAATTTTCATTATTTCATGTTTCTCCAAAGAGCAACTCTTCCCACAGATTAACAAAAGATGTCTATGAAGAGTTTCAGGGAAACTGAGCTGCTATCCTAAAGTTAATGCACCAATACATGCTATTTTATAAAAGGGTAATCAATTAAGCAACCTAGAGACATTTTAAAGGCCATTGAAGCTTGGTTCTTACCAGTTGTTATACTCACCACTTAGCAGATGTTATTTAAGTCACTAACCTCTGTTTTCTTAATTGGTGTAGGGTATATCTTATGGACACAGGCATCAGTTGGGCAGGGGCCAATCAGGCTGAAAGAAGACTTGACAATGGGATTTATTATTCCTTTTTTTTTGCCAGTGAGGTGATTAAAGTTGTGGACAATGCTCTGATTTTGATTACAAGTTTTTTTTTTGGTTTTTAGTTTTTTGATTGCTTATTGGCTTAGGGAGAGTCAATAATAAGCACAATGAGGATGCTAAATTTATTAATATTTTGGGAAGTTGCAGAGGTGGAAATATATTGTTTCAAATGTTTGTACAACTCCATGTATTTTATGATATGTGTCAGATGTATAAACCCAGAATATTGTCTTGCTGGTATATTTTTTATTGGGGTTCGACTATGGTATGAAAAATATATGATATCTGAAAAACTTCTGACCAATCAACTAGAATTATAAACTTGGTAGCCAATCAGGTGTTATTGATCAAAATTTATGGGTGGGTTTTAATTAGTCAAAAAGGAAATAGAACCTTCGAGCAAATTGACCACAACATGAAGTGTAAGCAAACATACCATCTTCACACAGAAGAAGATTAGAGAAAAAGGAAATAATAGAGATAAGCAAGAAAACATTGTAATTATATACAGAAAATTTTCAAAATGATTACTTTTCACCTTAGGCTATGTTTGAAAACAATGCAAATATGTAGAGTGTAAAATGGTTCATATAAATTGCAAAATTGGGTTAGTTTTGCATTGACAAATTTATCTTCTTACCAAATAGACTTTTGGCTGTAATGGATGCAAATACGAATTCCAGTAAAGCATATGTTTTTTTTTTATCAAAAGCCCCCTTGAATGCAAATTTTTTTATTGATGTACTTTTACATCTTATTATCAATGTAAATATGCACCGATCTGTCATTTGTCAATGCAAAAATGTAATATTGCCAAACAAAGGCAAAAGTGAACCAGAGTGCAAATTTACCCTGAACCGGGATTTACACTCCATTTGCATCATTTCCAAATGCAGCCTTAATTTACGAGATGGCAAACACAATACCAATACATGGAAACTATCTATCCCACTGTTTAAAAAGAAGATTTAGTGAATACTCTTTTAACTCTACAACTTCCACAATAATGTTATTGGAGGGGATTTTAAATTACTGATATTATGTTAATATGTGATATGCCCAAACCACAATATCACAGCCCTAATGTGTTGTTCCTAAATTGTGACCCCAACCTATGATCCCCAATCTATGACCCCCAACATGTGGTCCCCAAGCAACAACCCCCAATCTGTGATACAACTTGTGACCTCAATTTGGGATTCCCCAACCTAGCCTCATTGCCTTGCCGTCACATTTAGTCGGCCTTGCGATTCCAAGAATTACATTTACCACATTGGGCCTAATTTTAGTAAAAAATCTTCAAAATTTGAGGTGTAACTTTTCCAATTCTTTATACATTGGGGGGCTAGTCTTTCTAAAAATTCTTAAAAAGTTGGGGGCTAACCTTTCTAAAACCTCCTCAAAATTTTTGGGGTCCAATCTTGCTTAAAATCTCTTCACAATTTTTAGGGCTAACATACTTCAGACTCTTGGGAGAAAACCTTTCTAAAAATTCTTTAATTATTTATAAACCGATTCTTCACTAAATTATTTCAGAATTTTAGGGCTAACCTTTCCAAAAATAAAATTCTTCAACAATTCCTTTAGCTTTTTTTAAGTAGCTTAATTTTGGAAATTTCATTCTTTTGATCTTGCTCCCAAACTAGGGGCTAATGGCCAAGTCCAAAAGATAAAACACCCAAATCATAACTCTACTTAATGAACAACTTCCTATGGCATTAAGCAAGGGAGCTAATGTAAGATAGTTGATATGTGATGGTGCAAGATAGTAGATATGTGATGGTGCATGATCTGGCGGCACTGATGTGTCTGATGACTCAGACACCGGATCGGATGCTTGCCTTGTCGGTGGCCAAGCTGAGTTGGGCCGAGCTAGGGCAAGTCGAGCTATGATGTTTTGCAAGAGAAAGAGTTAGAGTGCCTGGGTTGTTTGTACCTGGGGTGGGCACTCCGATGCTTAAGTCAGCAAGATATTCTTTAGGAGTTCTTTTAAGATCTAGAGAGTGCAAGAGCTTGATCGCACGCACCTCTTCAGGTGGAAATGAGCCCTTTATATAGGCGTGAGGGATCAGAGACTACTTACAATGGGTCTCATGTTCTCGTAGAGCCTTTTCCGTTAAGCCTGGAAAATAATGACGTTGGTTACATTATCTGTGCAGGGGTTGAGGTCCGTTCAATTAACTTAGATGCATGCGATGTGGGTAGGCTAGCCTAACGGTCGACTCATCAATGCTCCAGGGATCCCAAATTGACAACGGATCTATGTGACAAGTCAGCGGTCATGCCTTGTAAACCACCTGTTGGTACTTTTCATAGCTTGGCCTATTCTAGGTTGGCCTATGTGAAGTGCTATGAGCCGACTTGTTGAGGGATCAGAGACTACTTACAATGGGTCTCATGTTCTCATAGAGCCTTTTCCGTTAAGCCTGGAAAGTAATGACATCGGTTACATTATCTGTGTAGGGGTTGAGGTCCGTCCGATTAACTTAGATGCATGCGATGTGGGTAGGCTAGCCTAACGGTCGACTCATCAATGCTCCAGGGATCCCAAATTGACAACGGATCTATGTGACAAGTCAGCGATCATGCCTTGTAAGTCACCTGTTGGTACTTTTCATAGCTTGGCATATTCTAGGTTGGCCTATGCGAGGTGCTATGAGCCGACTTGTTGAGGTGATCTGCTTGCTCAGCGCCAAGGTGCCTTCTTGGATGCCACGTGTCATAATGTTATTCGGAGAACCAAATTTCCCCTCATTAATTACCCCCACTCCTAAGCTAGTGCCAACTCAGTGAAGGGAGTAGTTCTCAGTATGGTATTTGGTTTGGCCGGTTCTTAGGTTACTCGACTCACTCACCCGATTCGGTCTGAGATTATGCAGGACCGCAACAGAATTTGAATTTTGAATTTGAAAGAGGGGCGTGCTCAATGGGCAGGCAAGATTCAAATTCAAAATAGCCTATGTGCGGCGACGTCTTCTTGACTATTGATTCGTTGTTAGCGCACCTCAGTTGTTGATCTTTCTTCTCAGCAGACTATAGATATGGGGTTCCCACTAAGGTCCCATTCGCACTATTTTTGGATTTTTCTCTAAGAGGGTGACCGATTAGAGGAGGTCTCAATCAACATGCTGCTGTCTGTTCACCTACAGTGATCTTGTTCGTCGTCGGTGTCAGTTTCCCTATCCTTTTCACCTAGTGAGTAGTTTCCCTTGTAACCATGTCTTTCGAGCCTTTGGAGAGTGGATCACTAAATTTTCCATGGGTGAGGGGGAGGCGTTCCCCACGAGACGAGGAGGGCTCTCAGGCCAAGACTTCATTATCTCAACTGGAGGCCGAGGTGGAGGCCCAAGAGGAGAATCTCCCTTCAGTCCTACTGAGCTATCCAGAGAGCATATAGTCGAACTGTACACTTTTCAGCAAATTCCCAGTGAGTTTGACTACATCCAGCCCGGCCCTGATCATTTTCCCTAGAGTCACGGTCGAGACGAGGTATGTGTCATCGATGAGACACTGGTTTCCGGCCTTCGCTTTCCTCTACACCCTTTTATTCCCACTATACTTTCTCACTATGATGTCTCTTTAGGTCATCTTCATCCCAACGCTGTCCAAACTCTTGTAGGTTTGATCTCTTTGTGCCACCACTATAATTTTCCCTTAGATTTAGACATTTTTTCCGAGTTGTGTGTTATAAAAAAGGTCCCCCACGTTCCCTACTATTTTTATCTTCCTTTCCGCAAAGGCCGCAAACTTTTAGACGACTTTCCCTCAAAAGTTAAATATTAGAAGAACATATACTTCTTCCTCTCTCATAGCATTGGATGGAACATGGACACCATATATATGGTGGAGGGATTGTCGAAAATTCGACATAGAATTCAATGAAGAGCTACGACGTGGGGTCCAATGCCTCATGTGCTGGAACTTTAAAGTAGGAAAATTTTTGGCCAAGTATATGCTTATTCGGAAAGGCCTGAGCCACATAGGTAGGTTGGCTGACTTGCCCTTCTGTACTTTGCTTTGGAATTTAATTTTCAGCTTGGCTAACTTCTTTCTTGTTCTTTTTAGATATGGCTAGTATGGAATCACTCTTAGGGGCATCCAAGAAGAAGGCGTCCAGAAAGAAGAGGAGGGCCAATTGCTCTTCCATGGAAAGTACTTCGGAAAGTGCCGAGGTGATGTCGCCATCATACACTCCAAATTTCGTCGACCTAGAGGGAGGCAGCGACCTATGAGCATTGACCAGGGCTCTATGGGTCCTGTTGCCTTTCCACCTCAGGTCGGTCAAGAGGGGCATCCTGTCGGCCCTTATACCTTGGATATCCCTCACTTCATCCCGAACATTGATGTTTATGTTTACTTGACTGCCTTAATTATCCATATGTGGCCCTTCAGATGGGAAGAAGCATGCTCCTTCCTGAAGATGTGCAGTATTACTGTGGCTTGGACCCAGCCGATGTCAGTGGTCAAATGACTCAGTGTATTCTTTAGGTTTGTCTTTTTAAGCTTATGTGTTCTTGTTCTATAGCTCTTGTATTAATTGTATTTTTCTTATTTTGGTAGGCGAACACCATGGGCCAGGTTCTGCTGGATCAGGTCACCTTAAACCGAAGGGAAATGCGTGAGCTGCAAGCAAACATAAAAAATTTGTAGTCTCAAATGCAGAGTATTCAGATTGACGTTGAGGAGATCACCAGTGATTTATCCAACTGTGTGGAAAGATGACACGCGAGCTGGACGAGGCCAAGGAGACCATTGCCGCCCAGGAGCGCCAACTAGAAGAGAGGCGAACAAAGTATACTAAAGATATCCTCTAGGTAGAAATAACAAGCATCGGATGTTTCTATGACTCCTCCGAGTATGCCCAAGAAAAGCTAGAGAACACAGTCCCCGCAATGAGAAGGGGATTTAAGCTTTGTTGCCACTACTTGAAAATCTTGCACTCTGACTTTGACTTTGGAACTTTCTCTATTAATGGCGTGTCGGACGAGCTCGCCGTGTAGGTTGATCGGGAGCCTCCGACTCCTAATGAAGAAGAAGATGTAGCCGGCACCGAAGATGGTGGAGAGGGTGACGATGTTGACAATGAGTTGCAAGATGGTGATGAAGAATAGGTCGGCCTTGATGTTGATTGTTTCTTGCTGATGTTTTCGAGAGCTTGTGTGCTCATGTAAGTTGATGTTTCTCGGGCCTACGCGCCCATGTTCTTTAGACTTTGTTATTTGAGGGTTTTCCTCTCTTCTTTTCTTTTCTCCCCCCTTTTTCTTTTTGTACCTCGACTTTAAAGACTTAATGAAATCCACTTTGTTTCTATTCCTAATTTCTCTCTCAATGAAAATGGTAAGACTTTATATCTCGGAATTTGGCCGAGCTGCTGGTAGGTCGGTCTGAGTGCCTTTGTGCAGAACGATTTTGGCGTCCCTTAGGATTCTTTTGACCGAGTTGCTGGTAGGTCGGCCTGTGTGCCTTAGTGCTGAAAGTGATCTGGCGTCCCTCAGGATTCTTTTGATTGAACTGCTGGTAGGTCAGCCTGGGTGCCTTAGTGCTGAAAGCGATCTAGCATCCCTTAGGATTCTTTTGACCAAGTTGCTGGTAAGTCGGCCTGTGTACCTTAGTAAAATTTTACAAATTCGTGGATGTAGCTCGGAACTCTTCTTTTCTTATCTATGTTCCATGTGCGGGGTACCATCTTCCCCTCTAGTGTTTCGAGTTCATATGCATTCCCACCAATCACTTTCCAGCACCGGGCTCAAGCTTCCAAAGTACTAGGTCGCCAACTCTAAATTGACGTCTCTTGACTCGGGCGTTATAGTACCAAACCACTCGTTGTTGGTATGATGCGGTCCGAATGTAGGCGAGATCACGAAGTTCTTCAATTAAACCAAGGATGGCCCATAAATCATCTTCATTAGTATCTTTGTCAAAAGTCTCGGATCCCAAGGTTGGTACTTTAATTTCTGTTGGTATCATAGGTTCAATTTCGTATGTTAGGTTAAAGGGTGCTTCACCTATTGCTGTTTTGATAGTCGTTCGCCCATAATACGTTGGGTAGCTCATCCACCTACAAACCTTTAGCTCAAGAGATCCGAGCTTTGAGGCCATGGAGGATCGCCCTATTTGTTACCTCGGCTTGACCATTAGCTTAAGGGTGGGCGACAAAGGTGAAACTCTATTGTATTCACATCTTTGTGCACCAATTTTGAAACTTGATATCTTCAAACTATTTGTCGTTGTCCGAGATCAATACTCTTGGTAGTTCAAATCTGCATACAATATTCCTCCAAAAGAAATGCTAAATGTTTCAAGTTGTAATGGTTATTAGTGGCTCATCCTCTACCCACTTTGTGAAATAATCAACTACTATGAATAGGAATCTTCTCTATCCGATGACTGGTGGAAAGGGGCCCAGTATATCAAATTCCCACTATGCAAACGACCATGGACTAGTAAGATACTAAAGGTCAGCAGCTGGTTGATGCAGGATGTTGGCATATCACTGACATTTGTCGTATTTCTGCACTAGTTCAATTGCGTCTGCTTTTACTGTAGGCCAGTAGTATCCTTGTCGCAAGGCTTTTTGGGTGAGTGCCTTGCCCCCAAATGTCCTTCATGAATCTCACGCAATACTCAGTCTACTTTAGCTCGGCATAGACAGCGTATGTAGGGGAGCGTGAATGATCTCCTATATAGCTGCTCGCCCATGATTACGTATCAAGCTGCTTATCGCTCTACCCTCTAGGCCGCATTACGCTCCTTTGGCAGGGTCCCATGGTGCAGATAGTCAACGAGTAGATCCATCCAGCTCGGTCTACTGTCATCACAGGGATGACCTCTTCTGCCACCTTTTCTATAGTCGGGTGCGGCAGATCTTCTATATAAACTATCTTTCTTGTCGAGTCGATTGCACTAGCCAACTTTGAGAGTGAATTGGCTTTGGTGTTCTCTGATCTCGAAATCTGTTGGATATGCCAAGAGTGGAAGCTGGGCAAGAGCTCCCTTACCTTGGCTAGGTAGGCCGACATGGCGGGCTCTCAAGCCTCATATTGTCCATTCACTTGGTTAACTATTAATTGCAAGTCACTGCACACCACGAAATTCTTAGCCCCGACTTCCTTCACCAGTGATAGCCTAATTATCAGTGTCTCATATTCGGCTTCATTATTCAACGCTTAGAACGTGAAACGAAGGGTGTATTCCAGCTTTACCTTGCTAGGCCCGTAGAGGATTAGTCTACCCCCCTTCTGCACTAGTTGGATGAGCCACCCACATGGAGGATCCAGGGCTCCTCTTCCCAGGCCAGGGTTTCCTAGGCTAGGGCAGGTGTCACATTGGTCAATGCCCCCGAGGTGGTTACTAGCTTAGCAACTTCAGCGGTCGATGAGTTAAAGGTACATTCAACGGCGAAGTCTGTCAGGACCTGTGCCTTGATTGCTGGTCGCAACTCAAACCGGATGTCATATTCACCGAGTTCGATTGCCCATTTTGTAAGTCTCACTGAGACCTTGAGATTCTACAAGATTTTCCTCAAGAGGTCATTCGGTCAGGACCATAATAGTGTGGGCCTGGAAATAAGGTCTTAACTTTCGGGCTTCTAACACTAAGGTGAAGATCAATTTTTCAATGTCTGGGTACTCGGTCTTAGCAGCATGCAACACTTTACTTACATAGTATACTAGTCGTTATACCTTTCCTTCTTCCCTAATATGGACCAAGCTGACTACCTCGTCACTCGTAGGGAGGTAGAGCTTGAGCTCATCCCCGGGCTCGGATTTGGTCAATAGCGGTGGCGAACTTAAATGCTTCTTTATCTCATCGAAAGCGATATGGCAATCTTTGGTCCACTCAAAATCTTAGTTCTTTTTTATGGCCTTAAAAAATGGTAGACACCGTCCAACCGACTTAAACATAAATCGGTTCAAGGCAGCTATTCGGCTAGTTAGCTTTTATACTTCTTTTATGGTTTTTGGAGGTCGCATATCCAAAATTGCCTGGATTTTATCTAGGTTGGCCTCGATGCCACGTCGGCTAACTATGTATCCGAGGAAGTTGCCTGATGTGACACCGAAGACACACTTGTTTGGGTTGAGTTTCATGTTGTACTTCCTTAAAACATTAAAAACACATTCTATGTCAGCTATTAGGGAGTTAGAAAACTTAGTTTTTACAACCATGTCATCTAAATAAAACTCCATTTTATAACCAATCAAGTCTGAGAAAACATTGTTTACAAGTCACTAAAAAGTTGCTCTAGAGTTTTTTAGACCAAAGGGCATGACTTTATAACAATATAAGCCCATCTTGGTTACAAAGGCAGTTTTTCTTCATCAGCCAGGTCCATAGAAATCTAGTTGTAGCTAGAGTATGAATCCATGAAAATCAACAGCTCGAACCTTGAGGTCACATCTACCAAGCGGTCGTCGTTTCATGGGAGAGGGAAGCTATCCTTCGGGCAGGCTTTGTTAAGGTTGGTATAATCGATACATATGTGCCACTTGCTTTTGGCTTTCTTCACGAGGATTGGATTTGCAATCTAGCTCGAATATTGGACCTCTCTAACGAAGTTTGCTGCAAGTAGCTTCCCTACTTCCATGTCTACTATCTTCCATCTTTCCAGGGCAAGGTTCATTTTCCTCTGTCGGACTGGTCTGATTATGGTGTCAACATGTAATTTATGAGTTATTATTTTAGGGTCTATGCCAAGCATCTCAGCCACCGACCAAGCAAAAACATCTAGATTATTGAGTAAGAAACTTACCAAGTTGGAGAGTGCTGATTCAATTAGGCAAGCTCCTATTTGTACCGTCTTCTCTGGCTTAGCCTCCGAGACTGGCACTAGGATAGGGTCAGGCTCACTCATCTATGTTCTCGGGGGGCGGATCCAGATCGACGTCGACGAATATCTTACAGTTGGCCTTTAAAGCTGCTACGTAACAATTGCGAGACTCGTTGGTCACCTCGCATAACTCCAATACCTCTAGTAGTAGGGAATTTCATTGTCAGGTGATAGGTCAACACTACCGCTCGGAGGGCATGCAGAATAGGTCAGCCCTGGATGGCATTATATGGGGAAGGCGTGGTGACCACAAGGAAATCGTTGATCAAACCGGACCAAGTTGGGGGTTGAGCTTGCTATAACTTGTACCCTTACCTGTACGAGGGTCCGGACTACTTCGCTAAAGCCAACCAAGGGCATGCCGGCTGGCTGTAGGTCCTTTTTCCCGAGCTCCATAAGCTTGAATGCTTCTTCCAAGATTATATCGATCGAGCTCCCCAAGTTGACCAGAATTTTTTTTACCTCAAAATCATTAATGGTTAATTTCACAAACAGAGTGCCATCGTGCAGATATTGTATACCACACATGTCATCTTCAGTGAAATAAATTATTTCTTCTCTACGGGGGCACTTTGGCGGATTGTCATTTTCACGTTCAAGGTCACATACTGAAGTTCTTCCTACCGAGGTGGTACATCCTGTTACTATACCCCCCGGTTATCATGTTAATAACTCCCCGGATGACCCGCTTTGGTGGTTGTTGGTTTCAGGGGGTCTGGTCTCTCTCTTGCTCCCTATTGGTTTGAGGTGCTTCCCTGTTGTTCAGTAGGTTGGCCTTCTTCTTCTCTCTTGATGAACTACTTGAGGTACCCGCGGTGGATCAATTCCTCAATCTCGTCTTTAAGGTTCCTATAGTTCTTTGTATCATGACCTATGTCATGGTGGAAGTGGCGGTATTTATTTGGGTTTTTGTTAGTTGGGTCACCCTTCATCCTGGGCGGCCATCTTACATACTCTGTTGTTTTTATTTGCATTAATATTTCGCCCCTTTTTGTATTTAGGGCGATATAAGTCTTATTATACATAGGAGGGGTTTTGGATCATTGGCCTGATCCTGAACCCTGATGGGGGGACTTGCTCTTCCTTCTTGGTAACTTACTTCGCCAGTTGTGAGGTGACTGACTTCTTTAGGGCGACTTGCTTCTTCACCTTGACTTGCTGCTTCCTACTTCTTCTGTTCGCTTCCTTTTTCCAAACAAATCTGACCATGATCCCTGTGCCTCTTCTGCTTTTATAAATTTGTCAGCCTCAGCAAGAAATTTCTCCATAGAAGTTGGTGGGTTCAGTTCATTTCCCAATACAAGTCGGGGTGATGGATGCCATTTACTATTCTTGTGAGTTGTACAACCAGGTCACGATCGGGGATTTGTAGATGTTCTAAGTTGAACCTTTTAATGTATTCACGGAGTGCCTTATTAGGTCGTTGGACGACATTCAATAGGCAGGTCGCAGATTTACAGTGCCTCTTACTGGTTGCAAAATGAATGGTAAACTGCATTAATGCTTGAAAGCTATCGGCATGGTCCATAGGGTCTGTTGTTCCATTATAGGTTTCAAGGCTAGGTGCCCTAAAGTTCTTTGGTTGCGGGGCCATAAGTATCTCGGGGGCCAGTGGTGAGGTCAGAGATATGAGTCACCCTGAAGTGGTGCCTGATTGACTGACTACTTTTTTGTCAATCATGCTCCCAGATGGAGAGAGCTGACTTTTCTTTGAGGCGCAGTGAGCACACCAACGATGCATTCTTTTTGAGCCTTCGGAAGAGCTAGCGGCTTCAGTCCCTATAGGCACGGTTGCCCAGCTTTCTACCGGAGTTGATTTTTGTTCTAATCAAGAACTTGGTTCTCTACCGGGTGCTGGTTAAGGTTTTGGTCGGAAATCAAGTTTGAGACTTCATTTCAGATCTGGATGGGGACCCAAGTTGAGGCCGGGTTATGGTTCAGTCTGGCATTTTGCTGTTGTAGCCAAGGTTGTTGTACTTGGTGATTCTGAGGCTGCTGCAGTGGGGTTTATTGTGTCTACTGTTGTGGTTGCTGCTACCTCCCCCCCATTAGTGTGGCGAACTTGTCTTCCCAGGCTCTTATCTGGTTCCTCATTCTCCGTGCACATTGCACTAGGTCATAGAACTGGTGCACATTGACACCAGTGGGAGCTACGACGAGCTCAATCACAGGAGGAGGCGCATTCACATGAGATGATGCGACGGTCGGGTTCACTGTGGGCTAGATGCCTGGTAGAGTAAAAGGTACTTCAATCTACCCAATGGTCACTAAGGGCACTTCTTGAATCATTTCGAGTTGTTCGTAGCCCCCACCGACTTGGTTATTGTTGTTGTTAGAGGGTTGATTGCTTGATGATGCCATGTATATAAGTGCAAAGTGTTTAGAAGGTGAGAACATAGCTTTAAGTAGCATTTCCCACAGATGGCACCAATTGATGGTGCGCGATTTGGTGGCTCTCACGTGTCTGGTGACTCGGACGCCGGATCGGATGCTTTCCTTGTCGATGGCCGAGATGAGTTGGGCCGAGCTAGGACTAGCTGAGCTATGCTGTTCAGCAAGAGAAAGAGTTAGAGTTCCCGGGTTGTTTGTACCCGGAGTGGGCACTCCGATGCTTGAAGTCAGCGAGATGTTCTTTAGGAGTTCTTTTAAGATCGAGAGGGCAAGAACTCGGTCGTGCATAGCTCTTCAAGTGGAAATGAGCCATTTATATAGGCATGAGTGGTTAGAGACTTCTTACAACGGGTCTCATGTTCTCACGAAGTCATTTCCGTCAAGTTGGGAGAGTAATGATGCCGGTTACGTAAGCTACGCGGGGGTTGAGGTCCATCCGATTAACTTAGTTGCATGCGGTGTTGGTAGGTCGACCTAACGGTCGACTCATCAATGCTTCAAGGATCCCAGACTGATAACGGATCTATGTGACAAGTCAGCGAGCATGCCTTGTAGATCGCCTATTGGTACTTCTCGTAGCTCGGCCTGTTCCGAAGTAGGTCGCCCCTAGCTTGGAGTCCTATTAGCTCGGCCAAGCCGAGGTATTCCAAGTCGGCCTATGCGAGGTGCTACGAGCCAACTTGTCGAGGTGATTTGCTTACTTAGCACCAAGGTGTCTTCTTGGATGCCACGTGTCGTAATGTCATAAGGATGACCAAATTTCCCCTCATCAATATGCATTTAATGGTTTAAGATAAGTGAGGCCCAACAAGTGGACCTTGAAAGACAATCTTGTAAGGTAGTGGAATGAGATCCTTGAAACCCAAATCATTGATCTCATGAGACTAGATCAAGGCCTTGTCACTTAGGAGCTCACCTCAAGTTGTCATGCATATTGACATGCATCGCTCGCATAGGCCTTGAGTTGATCATCGTTTTAGGGAAATAAGAATTGGTTGTACCTAAGAACCATATTGACATGCATCGCTCCTTGAGGTGCACCCACAATGTTTTATAACAACCTTATGGTCCCCTTTGGATATATGTCCTTTAGGGAAAGAAAGGCAGGATCTTTCGACCTAGAATATTCTAGAATGTGCATTCCCATGCACACAACACTCCCTCACTTCTATATAGGGTGAACTTGTCCCCAATTAGTGATCTTTCAACCATTTCCCAATCCATCTTTAGTCCTTCAACACTTAGCCTTTTCGTTAATAGATTCAATCACTTTTAACCCTCTCACCAATATACTTTCCCAAACCCTAGTGGCAATCTATACTCTATTTCTAAGACTCACAAATCATCCTTATTAGAGATATGGAGCTCATTTTTATTAGAGATGTTAAGTTCAAGATTTGGATTAAGTCCTTATCCAATTAAGAAATAGCTCTATAAATAGGGATTAGATGGAGGGGCAAGTCATTCAATCTCTCAACTCTTTCTTTCTCTATTTTTGTTCTCGCTTGCACTCAAACCCGTAGTTTGAAGCAGCCTTGGTGAAGGCTGATTCTCATCACTCCTCTATTGTGTTTTTGAAGAAAAACTTCAAAGAACATTAGGTTCACATAGCTGCATCAATCCCAAATAGTTAGAGTCTAATTCGGCTTGAAAGGTGTTGCTGAATTGACTTCATACATACAACTACACCATCTTCATTTGGAGGTTGATTTAAATATAATATTGGACGTGAACTACCACTTTGGGAGCTGCATATTGTGGACTTCGTATCAAGTATGATTAATTTATAATCTGATTTCAAATCTAGTTCAAGTTTAGTGCAAGATCAATTCGGAAATTCAGATTTTAAAACACTAACAAACCAATTCTCAAGTTGGGCTGAAAATATTTTTAATTCCGTCCAGCAATTGTAACAAGTTCAGCCATGTTTAGTCATGCTTTCAATCCTTCCAATAGGTACAGGTAGGTTAAAATTGCAAAATCCATGTATTCCTAATTTTAAAATCTTGGAACATTCTCAAGGGAGACCGGATTCAATCCTCACAAAATGGTGTTAACACCAACCTCAAGGCCACTTGCAGCTATGCATTTGGAACATCTCCCCATGAATAAAAACATACAAGTATAGAGATATTCCTAATACATTGTTGCAAATGGCTGTGAAGACAGTGTGAGCACATTTTTTGTGAGGACTGAATCTGAGTGAGTATTTCCATTGGTACAAAATGTTTTTGGCGATCGGCCTCTAGTATACAACAACTCTTAGCCTTTGTGTCGTATGCACTCACAGTCCAAAGCAGCGAACCTGTTACATATTCCCAAAATCCTTTCAGGACCGGGGTAATTATTCAATCAAGGCAGCAACTTGAAATGATTCATCAATCTTCATGCACAATTATTTGATAATCATGCACTTAATCCATCACAGATTTGTCATAAACCATCTTTACGCAATATGGACTAACGTGTCAAGCAGGGAGAGATGTAAAAGGCTAAAACCGGAGAAAAGTTTGGCTATCCACAGTTTTAAAATTGGCTTTCTACGTTGAGAGAAATTATTAAAATCGTCATATTAGGAAAAGTATTTGAAGGTTTCCGAGGGGCAGGAAGGAAACACTAACGACTAACAACCCTCTCCGTCGTGTCCGGCCCTTCCTCTTAAGCCACACATTTGATAACAAAAATAACTACAATTTACTCTATTTGTCTATCTCCATTGTTATAAAACCAGTCCCATAAACAATTCTCAAAAAGTAGAGCGTAGGGAGATCACAGAAACAACAGTCGGGTTCACAACAGGAAGAAGAATCATCCCTACAGCTCTCCTGTGTTAAAGCGAATTTTTCTGAAGCTGAGAGCTGTAAGAATAAGGGATCATAAACAAAGAAAGATCTCCCCAACTCTTCAGAGATATTGTAATTTCATCAAATATGCAGAACAATGAAGGGACAAATAAGAGAATCGCTATCATTAGTGCTTCTTCCTTGATCCTTGTAGCCATGGTGGTGGCAGTCACGGTCGGCGTCAATCAGCACCCGACCGCCGGGTCCGACGGAACAAAGACTGTCAGCAACGATGATGAGCAGATACAGACCTCCATGAAGGCAATCAAGGCTATATGTCAACCCACCGACTACAAAGAAACATGCATCAAGAGCCTCTCCTCTGCTGCCGGAAACACCACTGATCCCAAGGACCTCGTCAAAATTGCGTTCAAGATCGCCACGAAACAGATCAAAGAGGCTGTCAATCGCTCGGTCGTGCTAAAGGAATTGGAGAAGGATCCAAGGGCATCAAAGGCTCTTGCAAACTGCCGTGAGTTAATGGACTATGCTATTGACGAACTCAATTCCTCTTTTGATGAGCTCGGTTCCATTGACATCGACGACATCGATGATGCACTCGAGAATCTCAAGATCTGGCTTAGCGCTTCCCTCACATACCAGGAAACATGCTTGGACGGATTTCAGAACACCACTGGAAATGCCGGAGAGTCCATGAGAAAAGCATTGAAGACAGCTGGTGAACTCACTCAGAATGGCCTCGCCATGGTTACTGAGGTAGCCTCCATTCTTACCTCTTTGCAGATGCCTTCTAAGCGTCGACTTCTTTCTTCCGAGCAGCAATCGCAATGTCCCTTCGCCATGGAGGATGAATTCCCTACCTGGACGTCTGCTGCAAAACGGAGACTCCTAGCAGCTTCTCGGGCTAACATCAAACCTAATATAACCGTTGCCAAAGATGGAAGTGGCAAATACAAGACCATCAGTGAAGCACTACGTCATGTCCCCAAGAATTCAAATGAGACTTTTGTCATACACATCAAGGCCGGAGTTTATCACGAGCAAGTGCAAATCAACCGGAGCATGACCCACCTGATGATAATCGGAGATGGTCCCACAAAGACCAAAATCACCGGGAATAAAAACTTCGTTGACGGAACCCCGACATTCAAGACTGCAACAGTTGGTACGTACGCACAAATTTATTAAATTTTACCTTATTCCCATCTTTGTTTCTTCTGTTTATTGATTTCATCATGCATACAGCCGTGATCGGAGATGGGTTCATGGCCAAGGACATCGGATTTGAGAATAGCGCCGGACCGGAAAAGCATCAGGCCGTGGCATTGCGAGTCCAGTCAGACATGTCCATTTTCTACAACTGTCAAATCGATGGGTATCAAGACACTCTCTATGCTCACACCCACCGCCAGTTCTATCGTAATTGCACCATCTCTGGGACAATCGATTTCATCTTTGGAAACTCCGCAGTTGTTCTCCAGAAATGCAGAATTGTGGTGAGGAAACCACTGGAAAATCAGCAGAACATTGTTACAGCCCATGGCAGGAAAGACAGACGCGAGCCCACTGCTATTATCCTTCAAAGTTGTCGCATCGTCGCTGACCCCTTGTTGTTCCCAGTAAGGAACACGACACGGTCATACCTCGGTCGCCCATGGAAGGAGTACTCCAGAACCATAATCATGCAAACCCTAATTGATGACTTGATCAATCCAGATGGGTGGCTCCCATGGAGCGGCGACTTTGCTCTCAAGACTTGTTTCTACGCTGAATACAATAACAGAGGCCCAGGAGCTGTCCTTACCCAGAGAGTGAAGTGGCGTGGTATCAAGACTTCCATCATGACCCCTGAGAAAGCTCAACAGTTCACGGCTGGAAGATTCATCCGGGGTGATAGTTGGATCAAGCCAACAGGAGTGCCCTACGATTCTGGCTTATCATCCATGTAAAGCGCTGCATTTGAGTTTTTAATTGATATCTGATCAAATGTATGGAATTAATTAAACAAACATATATATAATAAAGCACTGCTCTCAGCTTCTTCAGACACGCACATATATTTTAGCTTTTTCAACTATAAGGGATAAATAAAATTTGACCCAAATATTAGTTCTTATTTTTTGAAAAGTCCAATAGGTTGGTTTCATTATGTTTGATTTTATCTCATTTAATGGGTGTTTGATTGATTAATCAATTACATAATTGAACACACCTACAAATGCAATTTGGAAAATGGTTTTAAAGTTCCCACTAAATTTCTTTTTTTTTCTTTGTGTGTGTGTGTTTTTGAGTCTTGCCCCACATTAGAAAATTATAAAACTTGCTTTGGGATTTTAAGCACGAGCTTACTTATACTCCTTGGAAATATAAAAGGTAAGTATAGGGGCCTAGTACCGCACAGCGCATGCACATGCATGTGCATGAACGTCCGACAGATGCGCTTTAGAGGTGTACTTTGTTTACATTTTGCTCACACCCATGTTAAGGAACTATGCTTTTAAATGATACAGAGGTACGTTAAGGTCACAGGTGATGTTAAGGTCACAGGTGATGTGGGATGAGACGATATTGGTTGTAGTTAACAAAATTTGGTCTCTTAACATCATTCTTTTTTAATCTTTTCAAGTGGGAATAATCATTGCCAAACTTTTATCCATTTGGAAGAGTTACAAGAAGAAACTTCTACATAAGGCAGAAGAATTTACCTTGGAGCAAATCTAGCAATACCTTCATATTGAAGAAGAGTATCGAATTAGAGATAATAGGGATAAATCCTTGGCTAGTATGTTCAACTCCAAAGTAAACTTCATGGAAAATGGATCGAAGAAGATTGTCCTTGCATTGCAAGTGAAGAAGGACATAAACTTCGAGAAGAATAACAATAAAAAGAAATGATCCTACTATGGTTATGAAAAGAAGGGACATTATCAAGTCTACTAACATTGAAAAGGTGGAAGCAAGCTTGCGAATATGGTGAAAGACTAACTAGTGACCATGATCACTGAAATAAATGTGGCAGAATCGTGTGAAATTGAAAACCAAACGTGTAGTGACCATGATCACTACAAATGGAAAACCAAACATGTACCAAAGTTATTGGAAATGGTAGTGTGAAATTGAACTTTACGTATGAGAAGACACTAACTTTCTTAAATGTTTTACTAGTTCTTGATATAAGAAAAAACTTGGTCTTAGTAAATCTTGTTTGCAAAAGGGGATTCAAGGTAGTCTGTAAGTCTGACAAATTGATCTTATCTAAGAATAGGATGTTCATTGGAAAGGGACATATATGTTGTAATGGGATATTCAAATTAAGTATTAGTAAAGATAAGAATTCTAATTATATTGTTGATTCTTTTTCTTTATGGAATAATAGATTATCACACCTAAATTTTAAATCCATAAAGAACATAGGTAAAGTTGGTTTAATCAATTATATCAATGAAATAGATGATAAATGTGAAGTTTGTGTAAAATCTAAAATGGTTAAGAAGCCTTTCCCAAGTGTTTCCATTTTGATATCTATGAATGGTGTGTTAACTAAGGTAAAAGATACTTTATAACTTTTGTTGGTGAATTCTCAAGATACACCTATCTTTACCTTATGAAAACTAAGGGTGAAGTTTGTGACTTGTTAAAATAGTATAAAACTGAAGTTGAAAATCAATTAGAAAAGAAAATTAAAATCCTTAGAAGTGATAGGGTGCCAAGAATTTCAAGAATGTGTTTAATTCCTTATGTGAAGAATTCAAAATAATACATTAGGCCCAGTTTGGAAGGAGTACAAATACACACAAAATAATACAAAATGCAAGGTTTTGCACTCTACATATTTGTATTTGTACTCCTTTCAAATTGAGCTTTAATGTTCTACTCCTTGTATATCTTAATAGAATGGTCTATACAATAGAAAAAAAATAGAATTCTCATAGAAATGATAAACCAAATGTTAATGAATGCTAATACACCCTTGAATTTGGAGGGGGGGAGCACTTTAAACTTCTTATCATTTACATAACATAATTGTTTTTAAAATTAATAATAAATGTCCATATGAATTATCCAAAGGGAGAAAACCTAATTTAGCATACCTAACAGTGTAGAGATATTTAGCATACTATAGAATTCTAAACCCTAAAAGAATTGAGTTAAGATTTGGAGAAAGGAAAAGTATGTTTATTGGACATGTAGAACATAGCAAGGTTTATAAACTTTTAGATTCGAAATCCAATATAATAATTTAAATAAGAGGTTAAATTCTTTGAAAATAAACTATGTTCTGAATCTATAAAAAAATGATAGAGAACTTAAAAAAAAAACTCAAATTTCAAAACCAATTTGTAATAATGAAACTGAAAGAGGAAATAAAGTTGCTACAAAAAGTTAAGAGACAAAGAAAAAAGAAACACTTAGGTTCTGATTTTATTTCTATCAAATCAATTGTTTTTCTAGTTGACACTAATAGAAAAAAGGTGTTAAACAAGATATCCATCATATTAAACATTGAAAGTGAATTTAAAACCTATAATGAACACATAACCTTTATAGATGTTGTCTTATGGGAGAAATTCAAGAGAAGTAGATATTATTTTGATTATCAAAGTTAAGAAACATAATTGGGTTATGCATTTAGCCAATCACATCATCTTTAGAATATACTTAAGAAATTCAAACATCTAGGATTTAAGGAATATAACACGTTATTGGTTCTAGTATAAAACTAATGGAAAATTCTAGAAGAGGAGTTGCAATACTTGAATATGCTATTGCAATAGGAACTCTAATGTATGCTATACTTTGTATCAGACCTAATATTGTATATATAGTGTGTAAGTTAAATAGGTTTACATGTAATCCTAGTGTAAAGTATTAGAAGGCAACTGAGAGAGTCTTAAGATATTGTTTATAAGGATTTCAGACATTGTTTATTCTATTACAATTATCTAATTGTACTAGATGGGTCATGCAAGTTAGATTACTGATAACTCTCTGATAGAATTGACGCTTCGCTTAAAGTGATCGGGGTTAAGCCGCGTGGCGATACCCGCGAAAAACAAAGGACTATTCGCTTTTTGGGGTGGGCACGCATCCATACGGGGAGAATTCTTCAGCGGACTAAAATCTAGTGGATGGGGTTCAATATTCATGAAAAACCAGGTTTGAAATGATCCATGTTACGGAACCAAGACACTGYTGGGTTAAGGGCCTCCAACGCCTATAAATAGAAGCTTCTTTCAGTCTCTATTTGGCAAAGGGAGACGGGGCCGAACTTAGAAGTCGGCAAGAAAGAGCTTTGAGTAGCCATGGATATCRCTAGAAGACTTGAGAGAATTGAGCAAGAAATACGTCAAGTGGAAAACGAGAATCTCCAACGGGAGCAAATGCTGGGTGCGTTTTGGGAGCATATGTCGAGAGACCGGGCTCCCTAATGGAATGTTTAACCGATCCATTCCGGATCGATCGAATTGGTATGGAAGTTGTAACATGGGAAAACCACGGAAAACACGACTTATTTGAATAACCCGGTGACCTACCAATTGTAGAAGTAGGATCTTTGGCAAGCAATAAGCACTTAAATAATACAATTCGAGTGTACCATCTTCTTTCTCATTTCGAGGAAAAGGTTCGRGAGGAAAAGGAAACAACGGAGGGATCCGAATCGGACCTAAATGGGAATGACATGAAAAGTCTTTTTCAAAACCTATCATTAAGGGCGTTACGACGATATACGAGAGGAATGGATAAAAACTCGTGATTGGTGTGGAGGGGAAGATCTGTTTATGAAATAGTTCAAGAAAGAGTCGTCTCATTTCCTTACTTCTTCGTTCCTTCTAATTCATTCACTTCAAGGCTGGTTCTGAACGCCGCRTAACATCATCTTCAACCAACCTCCACCGTACGTACCTTTCGGTGCGGCCACTAAAGAATTGCTTATACACTAAACAACTGCTTATATATGCTTAGTAAAAGACTGACTTTCATTAGGCCAGCATGAAACTAAGAAAGAGAGATGTRCCTAAGGCGGCATGCAAGCAAACTGTGCACGCTAAGAGAAGAGGCGCAATTACTACCACAAGAAAGCCGCTCCGCAGGCCCGTCACTTCATTCGTACCTTCTTGACTTAGGCTTGCAACTGAACGGAGATAATAAGTCTATTACTAGATGGATTTTCACCCGTGGTGGGGGTGCAATATCTTAGGCATATAAGAGACAGAGTTATATATCTCACTCGACTATGGAATTCGAATTTATAACCTTGTTGGTTATTATTAGATATAAAATTATGGCATAGCCCTATGCCTTAAATTTTTATTCTTTGGTAATAATAAAACAACTTTATCAAGAGCGTACAATAAAATTTACAATGGAAAGTCCAGATATACAAGTATGAGACATAAATATGTTACGTAATTAATTTAGGTTAAAATTATCAATATAACATATGTAAAGTCAAGTAAAAACTCGATTGATCCTCTTACCAAAGGATTGTCTAGATAGTTGGTAAAATTAACAAATAAAGATATAGGATTAAAACCCTTAATTAGTCACCAATAATGGTAACCTAACTTGAAATAAAAGACAATAGTCTTGGATTTATAGGGTAACAATAAGTTACTACGATGTGACTATTAAAATGAACATTGAGAGTTTGTCATTGTAATACAAATAAAAACAATGATGTTTGTTATGACAAAAGATTGGATTAAACTCTTAATGAAGTTTTATAATGTATTAAGTAATGAAACACATAATAGAATTTCACCTATATAAACATAAAAATGGTGCCTCTACTCTTGAAATTTAGATTTTACTTTTAAGATCATTCACAAATTAAGAAAGCAGCACATGACTATAATAATGGTAAACAAATTTGAAAATTTTAAAGATACATGACATTTTTATGTGTATAAGTATTTCTAGCTTATTTTAAGAGTAACTAGATTAAGGCTCCAGTACTATTAATTTTGACAAGCTTTTGAGATATTTATAGAAATTGGCGTTTTAATTTACAAAGCACTTGTTTGTATGCATAAATATGTCACAGTAGTTTAAGTTGAGAAAAACATATGTAATTGATCAATCAAAGTGGAGGATTATTGGAGTTTAACCTCATTAGAGATTAAATCCAATGGATGTTTAATTGATTACTTACATAATTGAGCACACCTACACATGCACTTCAAAAATTAGTTTTAAAGTTCTGCCTAAAATTTTTGTTTTCTGTTTTCTTTTTTTGACTCTTGCCCCACATTGAAAAATTATAAAATTTGATTTAGTATTTTAAGAATGAACCCACTTACACTCATTAGTATGAAAGCAGAGTATAGAGACTTACAATCACATAATTTGAGTATGCATGTATGTGCATGCATGTGTGGTGCGATGAAGCACTTTAGAAGTACACTTTGTTTACATTTATATCGTTCTACGTGAGGGAATTATATTTTTAAATAACATAAAAGTGAACTGGGAACACAATTAATGTGCGATGAGGTAATGAGATGACATGTGACACAATGAAACGATGAGATGAGATGAGATACACAGAACACTATGCATAGAAATCGCAAGTTCCTCGATGAAAGTGAAACTCCAAATTGTAAATTGCAAGATTTAAATTGCACAAAAATTGTTGTGCATAAAAATCACAAATTTCTCATCTCTAGTCAGATTTCATATCTCACGAAAATCATAATTCATGATTCACAAATAGCGATTCAGAACTCAAATCACACAAGTGTCCCAATATCTTTAAGAAATCCAAATATGATTGTAGACAACTTAAGATAAATCCAACAATTATAATTTGATCAAATGCGATCAAGATACACCATTTGAACGTTAATAGTTATTTAATGTTAATTAACTGTGAATGGTCATAGAATTTGAATTTATGCCTAAACAAAGTGTCTCCTCAAACGATCACATTATTCTTCATAGTGACTCTAGAACCTATATAAGGGTGTAAGTTAATCTGTTTTAAAAACAAGTTGACACATTATCACTTTTCCTCTTAATTTGAATTATTACAGTCTCACAGAAAGTTTCTTAGAGATTCTTTAACTTTGTTGGTAATAGCTTATCACTCAAGGCTCTATTTGTCCTAAAAATGAATTTGCCTATAACCCAATAGGAAACTCAATCAACTAAGTAGGGGAAAATAATATTCTAAAGACATATCTTTAGATCCACCTTAGAATTTTTCCTTCAAATTTCTATAACTAGTTGCTACTTAACGACAACACAATTGAGAAATAATCCAATCACTCGCAAACCCTAGTTATTTATTTGTATTTAAAGACTATAACATGATAAGTTACAACATTTTTATCATATGAAATTTTCTCTAGGATAATTTTTTGTTGTTGTAAATGATAGAAATATACAATAGAATGGTTATATGTGTAAAAAGATAAGAGGTGAGAAGATTAATCCAACAAACTATCAACAATTACATGCAGGTTATGCATGGTTATGTGGATAACCAAATAGTTTCAACACCCTTACAAGTAGAAGGTGAAGAACATCATAGATAGTTTGGCTTGAAAAAAAGAGAAGTGAAATGCACTTAATGGCTTGGTAAAGATATTAGCCACTTCGCAATTGGAAGAAATGTAGCATACTTAAAGCATTTTGAAGGCAACTTTCTTATACAAAAATGGAGGTTAATTTTAATGTGCTTAGTATGATCATGGAACACCATATTCATAGCTAAGTACATTGCACTAATATTATCACACTACGATGTCATTGGTTTATATAGGAACATGTCCAATTTGTGAAGTAAAGTGCTTCAATGGTGGTAAGGACTAAACTTTATATTCAGCCTCTATACTTGAATGTGACACTACATGGAAAAACTTTAACTGTTGGGGGCCAACAACCTAGGAAGTTAGGGGGAACTTTTTAACAGAACACATTACCATTGATAGAGTTAGATATTGGAGCAACATAGATGATGCATAATCAACTATCGCAATCGCACCAAGAATTTAATATGGAAAACCTCATTTAAGTTTTGTCACCAAGAATTATCATAAATCCTAAGTCTAGAAAACAAGAATAACTCATGTATGACAACGAAATTTACATAGATCTTTCCAATGCCTTGTGATCATCATATTTGGATTTATCCATTATTATTAAATATCAAAGAATCTAAACTTTCAATTTGAACGAAAGGGGAAATCAAAACCCGTTTTGATCACAGATTTATGGTTATCCTTGGGATTGTATAGCACGTCTGACTTGGTATCTTATGCTCAAACCACAACAAAATTCTCTTTCGAGAATGGAGCCTCAAACTAATCTATGGGAAAACTAGTGTTGAATATCGTAAGTGAGAGTGACAACATCGGTGGCAATACTACTCCCTCAAGATGCAACAATAGTATAGCTTATGTTCATCATATTTAGGGAATCCTTGTGGTACCACCCACCCAAAGATTAGAGTTTAGAACTAGAGATTTTTGTGTAAGCCTTGTCTATAGGATGTGGATGGTCAATCTCCAAAATTCATAAGAAATATGGTGGTGGTTTGCCAATGTCAATAGTTCAAGGGGGAGAGATAGAAAGAGAGGAAGATGAGAGAGAGAGAGAATGCGGGTCTCTCCTTCCCCTTAAAGAGTTTAATCAATATGGTGTTAAAAGGTCCATACCGGTATGGGGCCCAATTAATAGTGTTTTGGACCTCCATCTTTTAGAGTCTACTTATATTTCCTTTTTGCTTATTTTGCCCTTAATTAATGTGCATGCACTTAATTTCTATTTTGGAATGTTCTTAAATGCTATTGCTCTAGAAGATTCTAATTTTTGAATTATTTATAAATACTTCAGTAAATAATTTATTTACAATGGTTCAATTTCATCTAGATTTGTGTTGGATTGACCGGGTTAGTGTACTTGCATAAATCCACTCTCTCAATACTAAGCTTTCCCTACGCTTTATACTAAACTTAAATTTAAAGATTCTAAGTGTGGAGTTCTAAAGAGTCGACACCTACTTAAACTTTCTTAGGTTGACCATATTCTATAGTCAATTGCCCATAAGGTAGTGGTTGATTATCTATGATAGCCAAGATTGATGTCATTGAGTAGACAACTACCTATGGAGTAGTAATTGATTACCTGTGATAGTTGAGCCCAGTGTCACACTTGCTTTAGCAGCTAGTAGTCAAATAATGGATTAAGGGTAATCAACTATGCATGATAGTCGATAAATCAATACACTTATGAGTAGTGGTTAACTACTTGACATTATCAATCAACTACTTACTCCTAACAAGGTTGAAGTAGTCGACTACCATTTCTAGTCGGTCAACTATTTCACGAAAGAAAAAAAAAGTTTTTTGACTATTTAAAGGTTTGACGGATCTTTCTTCTTCTAGTAAGTCTTCAATCTTATTAGGAACAAGCTCTAACATTTTTTTAAGATTGGTTTAATTCCTTCCTAAGGAATTTATAATGTTCATATGCTCTCTAAGCACAATTCACGCTAAAATACATGAGTATGACATGAAAAAATATTAAGTGTATTGTGGTAAAGAGTAAAAAGTTAGTAAGAAAGCAATCTTGAGTAAAAAGTTCTGAATGATACTTATTGACTAGATTTTCACACAACCTATCAATGTTACTTGATGCTTTATCAAGTTTAATCTTGTATTTAAGGTAAAAAATATGGAATTTTTGTTTAACTATAATAGCCCTATTATTGAATTTAGGCCCTATCTAATTGTGAGGCATAAAATGAAATTTGAAATACTACTTTTCATTTCATTCAATTCCCTCTCATTAAGTTATATTTAAGGTATTAACTCCCATTAAGTCTCATTAAATCCTATATTTTTTCTCACCAATAGATTCTATTAATACATATATTTAATACATTTAACAATATAAAGCCCATGTTTTTTTTAAACCAACCTAAAAATGAAATTGCTTTCCTATTTAGTAATGGGTTAATAGTTTAACATTTTGGGTCAAAAGTGTCAACCATTGATGTTAGAACTAAATAATAAAAAAATAAAAAAACCAAAAATAATAAAATAGAAAAATTTACTAATAAGGAAAATAAGTAAAAAATTAACAAGAATTGTTTTATATATAATGGAAATGAAATACAAAATTTAAAACTATCCTATAAATAACATTGTTTTCCTAATTGCCAATGGGTCAATAGTTGAACCTTTTGGGTCAAATGTGTCAACCCTTGATATCATAATTGATGATGGGTGAAATCAACACATCAACCTCCTAGCACCAAATCACCTTGAAGACCCCGAGACTTGCATAAGTGACTTTGAAAAGTGTCTTCCATGAAGACAGATTTGTGTATCCTCAAGCGGCCTCAATGGATCATCAACCACAATCAAACCAAATCCGCTCCAAGACATTGGTCCCACCTCAGGCACCTCGGAATATCAGGTGACCAAGCACAGATTCATGTTTCAGTAGAATGACCTCGACTTACCATGTCAATGTGGGGAACACGTTTCCAAGCACTTAACCTCTCTGAGATCCTCGAGAACATGTTGAGCAATCGATGAAAATGGCAAGTGGTTCATCCGGAGAATGGTACCATGGGCCCCTAAGACTCTGAAGATGAGATCCATTACATCCAAGAATCTCCGGAGCACCTTGATCACCCCCCAACTCTATAAAGGGGGGGGGGGTGCCTTCACTTTCACGGGACGCTCTCTGACAATGTATTTTAGCTCTCTTTGCTCTCTCTACTCAAAACTATCTTTTAGCTCATCCAGCTCGGTACTAACTTGACTATCAGAGCCTCCTCACCTGGGCTCTTGATCCAGGCCCTCTAACATCCTCACTTTTGTAAGGTACAGGCTACTCATTGCTCTCACTCAAAGCTATCCGAGCAGATCGAGCACCATCAATTGGCTCCGTCTATGGGATCGACTGAAAAGCCTTTCTCATCACTTACCGCTTTCAGTACCAGTTCCCTTACTAACCAACATGATTGTACACAATAGAATGGATGCTTAGGCCAACACCGCTAGGGCTACACTCGTTGATCCCTCGATAGTCCCAATAGGTTTTGAACCCCAGCAATTTCAAGAATTGATGAATTATGTGTGGGGCATCGACCTTTGGATGTAGACAAGGGAACAACGCATGGCTGTTGTGCAACAACCCTCTACACAGGCCCCAACATAGACCCTCTATCAAACACCACCAACAGGCAGAACCCCAATAGCAAAGACTATCCCCAAAACCAGGATAAACAAGCAACACGAGGGATCGTGGAAAGTAGGTCACCTTGAACAACAACCACAAGCCTTCCTGAGCTCACTCCCCAAGAAGCCAAACCTGGACAATGATGTCGAGGTAGCACAACAAGACCTCCACCTTGCTCGAAACTAAGGCATCCCGCCTTATGACCGGTTTACAAGACGATAGACCTAGGAGACATCGATGCCGTACCTCGGTACTTGATGGTCTAGGACCTCGCATTGAACCACTTGCCATCGCTACTCAGCTGGCCAGCCATGCGGACACCTCCTATGCCCCTAAACTTGATCGTCCCTCCCCTTTGTCCATCGAGATCATCATAGAACCACGCCCAAAGGACTTCAAGATGCTGAATTTTGAAACTTACAACCACACGACAGATCTATGGACAATGTTGAAATTTTCTAGGCCCTTTATGCTTCTTTAGGGGGCCTTAAAGGCCAGTATGTGTCTAGATTTCCCCACCACATTCTGCCAAACAGCTCGGATGTGGTATTCTGGGCTCTCTTCAGGTTTCATCACAAGTTGGAAGTAGTTCTCCGAATTGTTCATTTCTCACTTTGCCACTAGCTGGAGATACACTAAGATCGTGGCAAGCCTGATGTCTATTCGACAGCGTTCCGGAGAGAGTATTTGGGAGTATGTACAGAGATTCAACCTAGAGTGTCTATAAATTCAAGACCTCAACCCAAAAGTGCAAGTCATTGCTATGACCCATGGAGTACGAGACCGGTTCCTCAAAGTCTCCCTACCCAAGAATCCCCTACTGAACATGAAGAGCTTCCTTGACTGAGCATAGAAGTACATGAACGTGAAAGAGCTCATGGCGGATAGAGGAGACACGAACCAAGGTGACTAAGGAGACATGAAGAGGAAAAACAGAGACAAGAACCATGGGGAAGGCAGAAAGAGAGGGCGATGCGAGCATAGGTTGCCTAGGAGATCAAAGTCACTGGCCAAGAGATTGCAAACTCCCCCAAATAAGTAATGTAGTTTTACACCACTTAACACGAAATGCTAGGAGATCCTCATGCAAATCAAGAAGGTGGAGTATCTATAGTGGCCACCTTGCATGAAGGGAAACCCAAAGAACATGAACCAAGATAGGTATTGCCACTTCCATAAAGCGAAGGGCCATGACACCAAATATTGCCAAGATCTCAAAAACGAGATCAAGGAGTTAATCAAGAGGGGCTACCTAAAACAATTCATAAAGAAGGAAGAATGTGCCCCCGAGTAACCCAAGAACCAACGCAATGAAACATATGACTAGGAGTAGATCGCGGGGGTGATAGCTACTTTCACCGAAGGGTCGTTTGTGGTCGGTTATAGTACCTTGGTACGAAGGAATTTAATTAAATAGCTATAACATGAAGATGAGAACCCACCGAAGAAGCCGAGATCCAAAGAGGCCATCTCCTTCATTGAAGATGATCTCTATGGAGTATATTTCTTGCATGATGACGCACTAGTCATGAGCTCGGCCAATATCATGTTCCTAGAGGCCTTCAAGAAGATGAAGTTGAAGACGAAGAACCTTACCCCAACTGACGTACCTCTGGTCGGTTTTAATAGACATGTTGTATGCCCCATGGGCAAAATAAACCTGTTGGTTTCAGCAGGGACCGTGCCGAACAGGCAAAGGTTAAGACATGACTTTCTAATTGCTGATTAACCATCATCCTACAATTCCATTGTAGGCTGCCCATTGCCCCATGCTCTCCATGCAATGGTATCAACGTACCACCTTGCAATGAAATTCCCGATGGAGCATGGAGTTGGCATAGTCAAAGGGGACCAATTCGAGTCCCGCAAGTGTTATGTGGCGGCCCTGGAAGGTAAGGGCAAACAACCCTTAGTTGTGGACGTCGATCTCAACCCAAATTGAGTAGCCCAAGGAAAGCGCGGCAAGCCCATTGAAGAGATGGTCTCAGTTCCTCTTTTTGAGATCGGGTCGAAGAAGAAAGTGCAGGTAGGATCACTCCTTAAGGGGCCCCAATGCGCCCAACTGGTAAGATCCCTAGCCTTAAACTCCAATGTTTTTGCTTGGTCGGCCACCGATATGCCCTGCATAACCCCTTTGTGATAACCCATAAACTGAATGTAAACCCTTTGGTCAGACCCATAAAGCAGAGGAAATGGAACTTTGCCATTGATTAGTGGAGAACCATATAAGAAGAGGCCGGGAAGCTACTAGATGCCGGCTTCCTCAAAGAAGTTGAGCACCCAAACTGGATTGCCAACGTGGTACTTGTAAAAAAGGCGAACAGAAAGTAGCGTATGTGCATAGATTACACCAACCTTAATAGTGCCTACCCCAAAGACTGCTTCCTGCTCCCTTAGATAGACCAACTCATAGACACCACCTCAGGGTTCAAATTGATGAGCTTCATGTACGCCTAATCAGGCTATAACCAAATTTTGATGGACCCCATCGACCAAGAAAAAACTACTTTTGTAACCGAGACTGGCCTGTACTGCTACAAGGTCATGCCCTTTGGCCTTAAAAATGTCGAGCAACCTATCAAAGGCTTGTAAATAATTTTTTTATGAATTAATAGGGAATAAAGTTGAAGTGTACATCAATGATATGGTTATAAAAAGTCATTTTGCTAACTCTCTTATTTTCGACCTCACCGACGTATTTAACGTTTTAAGGAAATACTGGTTAAAACTTAATCCAAGCAAGTGCAATTTCGGTGTCACCTCATGCAAATTCCTAGGCTACATAGTAAATTGACGTGGCATTGAGGCTAACCTAAGAAAGATACAGGAAATTTTGGGCATGACACCACCTCCATCCATTAAGCAAGTCTAGAGACTTACAGGTCAAGTCGCCACCTGATAACTCTGCATTTTGATGCCTCAAGGGCATCATTTTAGGGGTATTTTTGGCCTTAGAATAGTCCAATTGTGTTCTTTTCCTAGTTAATTTCAATGTTGTGACCTATGATGGTCTTTGTGAAAATTCTGTGCAAAACTGGGAAGTTTTCATGGCTGAAATGTAGGTTCTGGGAAGATAGTGTGAAGTCCATGTAAGAGAGGGGGTGTTTTTGTGAAAAACTAAGAGTAGGAGGGCGCCTCCTATCTGCTAAACCTAGTTTGGAGCCCCTCCTACTGTATTAGCATGCTCCCCATGCCTTAGAAAACCCTAGGGCACCTTTTAAGCCATTCTTTTCACTCTTAGCAAACCCTAGCCGCCCCTAAGTGTTTGATCTCCACCCTCCACCTCTTTTAATCTCAACCACTCATTCTAGGGCACTCTTTTTGCAGCTTTTAAACCCTAGGGCGCCACATAACTTCTAATCCTCACCATTCAGCCCCTCACCACTAGATCTCAGCCCTCTACTCCATCTTATATCTCAGTCATCCACTCTAGGGCGCCACCCACTCTTCTAATCTCCACCTTTCAACCCTAGGCGCCTCAATCTCCTCCATCCATTTCTAGGTGCCCAAATCCTAGCCCTACATAATATTGGGTGCCCTCTCTTTCTATTCTCAGCCTTAGGATCACCCCAAAACCATCCTAACCCTCCATTAGAAACCCTAGGGCACCCATAACTTTGCTAAAACCCAGCTACCACCCCCTTCTTTCTCTTTGGTCCCAATTGTATCCACCCTTCTCTATAAAAAGGACCCAAGAGCTCCTGAGAAAGGGTTGGATTCTGTCCCAGGTAAGACGAAAGGCTAAGCTTGAGAAGTTCAAGGGTAGAGGAAGGAGAGGATGCGTAGGCAAGAGGAGGGGTTTCTGCTTGCAGTTCGCCAACACCACTACTGCCACCTCTGGAATCGGATCCCAACCACTTTTACTTTATTTTAGTTTTAATTTTTGTTCTTTCAATTCCGGTTTCGTTATTTCTTTTCTGCCATTTATTTTCATTCTGTTTGATCTTCATTTTCTTTTCTGTAAATCTACAATTTGGCTAGGTAAGACGGAAGGCCTAGCTCGAGAAGTTCAAGGGTCAAAGGAGAGATCCAGAGACTTCTAACTTTCTATACTGTTCAAATGCTATTGCACATTTAACTTTCTGTACTGTTCAAATGCTATATTTTCTTCAGTTTAATTAATTAATTTTTATAATTCTGCACTTCCCTCTTGTGTTCTCTTGTCCGGATTTGAGTATGTATTAATTTTTCCCTCGCTTCCCAATGTATACAACCCATTCTCACCCATTTACTGCATTAGTATTTGTTTGAGAATCGGAAAAATTTTATAAATATTAAATTGGTGTCCCGAAGTGCTTAACGACACGCTTCCGGACACACCACCACCCTTAGTCACTTCATGTGTAGGTCGATAGGGTTGTGCCTCCCTTTTTCTTAAAGCAATAAAAAAAAACTTAGGACTTTCAATGAACGGAGGGGTGCCAAACTGTGTTTGAAGAACTTAAGCTCTAACTAAGCTCCTGTCCGCTAGCCATGAAGTCATCAGCTCGGCGGTGATCTGGGCAGTTGACAAAATATAGAGGCCTGTCTATTATGTGAGTAGAGTCCTACATGCAGTCTGGACCCGATATCCCAACATTGAGAAACTCACTTTTGCGTTCATCATCTCGGCCAGAAAGTTGCGACCTTACTATTAGGCACACACCATTGTTGTACTCACCAACCAACCACTCTGCTAAGTCCTACAAAAACCAGAGGTATCAGGGCGATTGACAAAATGGGTGATTGAGTTAAGTGAGTATGACATACGCTTTGAGTCATGATCAACAATCAAAGCTCAAGTGTTGGCGGACTTCATCTTAGAATGCACGTTTAGTACACCGATGATCGAAGACCTGCCCCCAAGCAAAGAAGCATCCACCAGTGCAGCACCGACTGATGAACCCGGGGTAGAACCCCAGATCCTCCACGTAGATGGATCGTCAAATCAGAAGAGCAGTGGGGCTAGACTCATTTTGCTCAGGTCGAATGAAGTAAGCCTCGAGTTTGCCCTAAGATTCAAATTCCAAGCATCCAATAATGAAGTAGAGTATGAAGCTTTAATAGTCAGTCTATCCTTAGCCAAAGAGATCGGCGTGAAAGATCTACAGGTGTCCAGTGACTTGTAGCTCGTCGTCAACCATGTAAATGGGCATTACAAAGATCGAGAACTAGCGATGATCAAATACTTGGCCAAGGTTCATGAGCTCGTTTGGCAATTGGATTCGCTCTCCATCCATCATATACTAAGGTTGGAGAATGCACAGGCAGACATGCTTTCAAGCTTGTTGGTGCCATATATAATACAAGGAGGACGGTGCATATTGAAGATTTACCCCCGACCTAGTATAGAGACAACGGATGAAGAAGTTGTCCTATGTTGGTCGCTGAACCGAGTTGGATAGACCCAATTTTTGTGTACCCGCAACATGGAGCAGGACAATCAGATAGGAATGCATCTTGGAAGCTCAGACGAATTGGCTCACTATGTGATAATTGGCGAGCAGATATACAAGAAATCCTTCACCCTCCTGTACCTACATTGCCTCCGACTTACTAAAGCAGAATGTCTCCTTCATAAAATCCATGGGGGACTATGTGGAAAACACTTGGGGGGTAGGGCCCTGGCACAAAAATCCCTCAAGCAAGGTTACTATTGTTCAACAATGAAAACCGATGCCATCAAATTTGTCCAATGATGTGATTGATGCCAACGCCATGCCAATGTACCTTGGCAACCTCTTAGTGACTTGTAGTACCTCACTAGTCCGTGGCCTTTTGCACAATGGGGGATATATATCCTCATCCCATTCCCCATGGCAACTGAGTGCAGAAAGTTCCTAGTCGTAGCAGTAAATTACTTCACCAAATGGGTTGAAGTAGAGCCATTAGTGACTATCACAGCTCAAAATGTGCAAGGTTCTTCTGGAGAAACATTGTTTGTCGGTATGGACTACCTCGCGCACTGATCTCAAATAATGGCAATCAGTTTGAAGACATTAGGTTCCAGAATTTGTATAACAATCTACAAATCAAACAACACTTCACATCTGTGGCCCATCCCCAGGCAAACAGGCTTCCCAAGGTGACAAACTGAGCTATTCTGAAAGGTTTGAAGGGTTGGCTGGCCCAAGTGAAGGGATTATGGGTTGACGATCTCCTTAGCATCCTTTGGGCATATCGAACGACCTACAGAATAACCATCAGCGACACCCCTTTCAACCTCACTTATGGGACCGAGGCCGTAATATTGATCAAAATTGAAGTACCAACACTCATGAAAGAAGTGTATGACGATGAACTATGCACCAACCTCAACCTCATTGAAGAAATAAGAGACCAAGCTTAAGTCAAGGCTGCATCATACCAAAAAAGGGTAGCCCACTATCATAATGCTCGGGTCAAAAGGCAAGATTTCCGATTTGGCAAGCTTGTTCTTCGGAAAGTCATGGTACCTGAGTCGGGCTCAGGTAAGCTTGGGCCGAACTGGGAAGGCCCATACAAGGTGAAAAAAGTCATTGGTTTCAGTGCCTATGAGCTCGAAACCCTAGAGGGGAGGTCGGTACCCTATACATGAAACATCAAGAACCTATGGAAATACTATGCAAAGAATTTTCAAGCTCATCATGTAACAAGTGACTCACTTTTGAAAGTTCGTCGGCATGAATACTTCGATTTAATTCAGCCTAAACGTCTCGATTTAATTCGCATATCGAATTTTAAGTTCACTTACTTATCTCTCTTCGATTTGCGTCATCTTGACAATATTTCACTAAGAAACAGTCCGGTGTAGGGATGGAACTTGGTTTTTATGGTACTCACATGACTATTTCGCTTAAGTTAAGCAATCGAACACCTTGGTTAGGAGCCTACACCTCGGGCCTCGACCTCTAGGTCACTATCATTTTAACACCCCAGGTTACCTCATAGCTCACGTTTTAACATAAGAGCTAGGACTACCCTGGGAATCATCTTCATCCCATTACGATACTTGGTGAATTTTTGTATAGTTTTGGAATAGAGTACATGGACCGACCTAATATCACGTCAAAAATTTTTTGCACATAACTATTTAAACGGATCAACACTTAATTTCAACAAAGAGTAGTTCGGCACATTCATAAAAAAAAGGGACAAAAGAGAAAGAAGTTCCAAGAAAATCGAGCTCGAAGGCTCAGGCTATTAGTTATGAACAAAAGGTCCAAGAAAAAAAGGCAAAATGAATTAATGTTGGCTGGGGGGAAGATCATCGACCCTCATACTTTCTCTGTCCTTGCTGACCACACCACCTTCCGCCTCATCGCCAACATCGATGTTGCTTTCCTCAAATTTGTCCTCTAGACTAATGTCGTCTCCCCTAGAGTTTGGCTCGTTATGCACTTCCACGACCATCCCGGGGTTGATGGCATCGATCACCAGGGCATTGATGTTGTACTCAGGAGTGAGTGAACTAACAAGCTGATGTCGTACTCTAGACTTACCCTCCCTCATGGTGCCAGTTGCATAGTTGTCTTTCTCCTTAGTGAAGCGGCACAAGGTTCAAAATGCAGCAACAACTCTTACTTTGACAACTTGGATGTCTTCAGCGTGTTTGTCTGTTATTCCTTTAGCTCGATAGATCGATTACTTAACCCAATCATCAGCGAATCCACATTCTTTTCAGACTCTAACAACCACTTAGTTAGCTCTGCCTTTTCTGACTCCGCAACGGCAACCTGCTCAGGCAGTTGTGCAACACTGACCCGACACCCCTCTAGCTAAGCCCAAAGGTCCTCCATTTCTCTTCCTTGCAACTTGTGTTGATGCTCAAAACTTGCACATCGGTCAACGATGGCTTGAGCCAAGGTATTCGATTTCCAAACAAACTCGAGTTTGAATAAAAGGAGATCAAAACTCTTAAGGAAGTTTGCTCAAGTCCTTACCAATAAAACGGGTTTGATAAAGTTTCCCTCTGAGCACCTGAATGGGCTAGGCAGGGAAGTCCTTGACATCCTCGAGGAGGAGATTGCCCCTACTTATCTTGAGTGCCACTTAGGGGTCCATAATCCAATCTAGTATCATTATGGACCACTCCGGAGAAAACCGAGGCAATGGCTCGGAGGCAACTGGCGTAACTTCCCCAATCACATTTACTCATTCGGGCTTGGAGCTCAGCCTAATTTCCTCGATGTGAGGGCAGTCAGTCTTCATTGGCTCGGCTTCCTCCCCTCCCTCTAGGTCAACCACGAGCGTCGGTCATTGTCCCTCCTATACGCCAGGAACCGCTCGAGATGACTCTTCACCCTTCCTCCTCTTAGCTTGGTGGAGGATCCCTACGGTGTTGACGCTGCCCATTTCTCCTGTGCATGCACGAAAAAATCATGAGATAAAAGGATGAACATAGCATGGGAAAATACCTATCAATAGAGGACCTGCACTGAGGACTTAGCCTTGCTTGGTTCGATGCCTCTTCGGTTAGGTAGTCATCGACCCGTGCATTCTTCTTGAGCAAACCCTTCACCTGCTCTTGTAAGGCCTCACTTAAGGTAACCTCCTCGATATCCCTAATGGCCGACCTCCACTCGGTATTGAAGGGTCATCCCTCCTCGGAGATGAGGAAGAAGAACCTGTTTTTCCACTCTGGCACCTTGGATAAAAAAGTGCCTAGCAACTTGTACCCAAATTGATAGGAAAGGTAATAACTATACTCGTCGATGGGGTTTTTCTTGATGTGACAAAGGCAGTCAAAGGTGCTAAGGTCCAGAGAAAAACCAAAATGATGACAGAATGAAATGGTCAACGCTAAATTCCACACGAAATTCAGATGAAGTTGGGAAAGATAGATGTTGTAATAATTCAACCCCTCGACTATGAAAGGTTGTAATGAAAATCTTAGTCTGGCCTCTAGAGCTTGATCGAAGACACAAACCTCGTTTTTGTCATGTTGCCAGAGCATCTAGCCACCGACGAGAAGCATACATTCCAAGTGCCCCAGGATCTTATACTCTTATACCGACCTATGAAGGGCCCAACCTCCTCAGAAGTGAACTTGATCAAGCCGAACTTGGATTTTTTGGGTAGACATTGAGAGGTAGAGGCCCTCTTATGGGAACCTCGTCTCTCTTGGGCAGAGGACCCCTCCTCAGCATGGGAGGCATGTCAGCCTCCCCCTCGGACTCACTACCAAGAAAAGACAAGAAGAGGTTGAACTTACCAAAGATTTCTAAGGATGTCTAACTCCGCAAGGTGACATCGACCAAACTGACATGACCATGCTCTCTGTCACTCAGCTCTTGCTTAAAGACAAAGGAATGGACCCCCTAAGGCCAACTATTTATAGCCAAAGGGCCTAAGTCCTCAACATTTGTGATCAACTTCATCTGATGTTTCAAATCGACACGACATTTCAGTTTTCGAGAATCCAAACCAAATATAATAAATTGCTGGCGTTCGTAGTAGACTAATGAGGCGTGACGTCCTCACATACACGCATGCAATACTTTGGAAGCTTCAACTCAAGAGACACCGTATGAACCACAACTCGCTTAACCTCAGCTCCGACCTAAAGAAAACAAGTAACTAGAAACCTTATCATTAACCTACTCCCTTCATCTGAACTCTTCCACCTCGAGCTTGGGAGTGGGAGCAATTGGTGATGAGTGAACTCGACACATTGGCCTCTTAGCGCCACATCACCTCGGAGACCTCGGGACTTGCATAAGTGACTTTTGAAAGCGTCTGCCATCAGGACAGATCCATGTATCCTCAAGCGACCTTAGTAGATCATCAACCATGGTCAAACCAAAGCCGCCCCAAGACATTGGTTCCACCTCGGGATATCAGGCAACTAGGCACAGATTCATGTTTCGGTAGAATGACCCTGACCTGCCATGTTAGTGTGGGGAACACGTTTCCAAGCACATAACGTCTTTGAAATCCTCGAGAACATGTTAAGCAACCGACGGAAATGGCAAGCGGCTCATTCGGAGAACGCTCCCATGGGCCCCTAAGAATCTAGAGATGAGATCCATCACTTTTGAGAATCTCGAGAGCACCTTGATCATCCCCCAACTCTATAAAAGGGAGTGCCTTCACTTTCACGGGCTGCTCTCAAACAAAGTATTCCAGCTCTCTTTGCTCTCTCTGCTTGGAGCTATCTTTTAGCCCATCCAGCTTCGCACTAACTTGACCATTAGAGCCTCCTTGCCTGGGCTCACAACCTAGGCCCTATGACATCCTCTCTTTTGTAGGGGCCACTCATCACTCTCACTCAAATCTCTCGAGCAGATCAAGCACCATCAATAATTAAATAATAAAATTAAAAAGATAAAACACAAAATGAAAAATACAACTTTTGGAAAACATTTAGAACTTGGTGTATATTAATCATATTAAAATATTAAAGAAAAACAAGTGTGATAAATAACAATCATTTTTATTAACGATGAAAATGAAATACAACATTTAAAGACAAAAGTTACATTGTTTTCCCTTGAGTCTCAATGGCTAATTTTTTTTCTCTCACTCTCTAAAACAATGTCGATAAGAACACTTACTTGCAAACGTTGGAGGTTCGGTGGTGGAGAGAATAATGCACATGTAACGATTAAGGGAGAGGGGTCTTTTCTTTTATTTTCTATTAGTCAATTTCCACCTATTATAGAACTTTCCTAAAATAGTGGGATTTAATTCCCTTATTTTCTCTTAATTAACAATTTCATTACGTCTAATTAAATGGAATCAGTTTCAAAATTTAAATTTCAAATTTGAAATCCCTACATTCTGGAGCTAATTTGGGGGAGAGTTTAAGTCCTATCGCTCACTTAATGACCTCTAATTTGGGTGGTTGGATTAGGACCATGTAATATGGATTGTGGCCACTATGGATGTTATAATTAAATAATAAAACATAAAAAAGATAAAACACAAAAAAATTATATTAATTTTGTAGAAAACATTTAGGCACATTTCCAATATTTTCTATTAATCATATTAAAGAAAATAAGTGTGATAAAGAATAATTGATTTTATTGATGGTGGAAATAAAATACAGATTTTAAAACTGACCTAAAAAGGAATTGTTTTCTTGTTTGGTGGTGAGTAAATAGTTCAACCTTTTGGGTCAAATGTGACAACCCGTTGATGCCATGATTAAATAATAAAAATTTGAAAAAAATAAAAATACAAAAAAACTATAGAAAACATTTGGGACTGCCTCTAATATCATAATTGACTATAGTAAACAAAAATAAGTGTAATAAACAAGAATTACTTTTGTACACAAAAAAGTATAAAAAATAAAAACTTAAAAAATTATTATTTTCATGTGTAAATTTTCCAGTATAAATGAACTTCTTAAATAATATTGACCCTTAAATGAGTTACAGGGGTTCATTATGGCTGTCAACATTCAGGCATGTAAAGTGGCAATGGTAGTAGTGTTTTTTATAAGCTTGATGGTTAATATGTTGAACCAACCTTGAACTGATTTAACTTTATTCATTCAAAATAGGGAAAAATACTTAAAGTACCCTTGGATTTTGCTAAGGCTGCGTTTGGAATTGGTGTAAGTCAAGAATCGTGTAAAAATTCACACTGGTTCGATTTTGTTTGCGTTTGGAAGGAAAGTGTAATCATGGTCGACATAAAACTCCACTCTGGTTCAGTTTTGCATACATTTGAATGGAATGGAGTTTTACGACAATAATCGATGTAAAACCTATCAAACATAAAGTTTTAGGGTCTATCCATTTCCTCTTAACTCTTATCTCTTAAGAGGAATCTTTTAACTTTAAGAGAAAAATGGTTGTTCGTTTCCTCTTATCTCTTATCTCTTAAAGTGCAATCATACAAATTTTTGTTTTCCAATGATACCCCCAAAAAGACAAACAAAAACTCTCATACATGGGGTCAAAATGGATATTTAATAATTTCCAGCATTCAGAATTCAAAACAACATTCTCTACATTTAGAGTTCAGAGTAAAGAAAAGTTCACCAATACTAATATACCTTTTAATGTAATTATTGCACTTTCAGGTGTTAGATTTTAGAGTAAATGAACAGGTCGTTACATCGATTATCAATGTAAATACTACACCAATTTTACACTTATTCCAAACGCAACCTAAGTAACTCCCTTTAGTTTCAATAATTCCTAGACTACTTTTGATAGAACAACATAAATGTTTATTTTACCCCTTATTTTTTTCAAATTTGCAAAGCATGTTAGATGACACAACACGAAACCAGCCTACTTCTAATACAGCCGTTGGGGACTCCCCTTCGAATGGCTAGTTTTTTATTTTTAGAGATTTTACATAAATACCCCTCAACAACTATAAGTAGTTAGTTCGAGGGTATTTGTCTATTTTGGTTTTTGGGTGGAAAAATTACAATAGTTACCCCAGCTATTTAGTAATTAGTTTGGGGGTGTTTTAGTAAAGTGATGATTAATTTTATGAAAGACCATAATATCCCTTCCAACAACTATAAAATGACTAGTTTTTTTAGGCTATTTTGGTCAAATAAATTATTTCCAACTCTTATAAATACCCTTACCCTCTCTTATTCTAATCACATCAATTTTTATACTCTCTCTTACTCTCATATACTCACATACTCTAACACACTCTTTCAAACACTTTTATACTCTTTTAATCTATTTCTCCCTAGTCCATAATTCTCAACTTTATTCAAGTTTCAACAAAAAGAAAACTTGCGTAAGTGTGTAAAATTAGCAATTTGGAAGGCTTAGAAGCTTTAACAATTGAAATCAAGTTTGGAATTCTAGATTGGCGAACTAGGTATATAAGCTATAATTAATTTTCATTTTTAGGGTTTTAATATTACAAATTTTAAAAATGGTCGATTCCTCTAAAAATTCCTTTCGCAACATGTTTGGCTTTGAGAATGTCTAGTCATAATATGACAAGACCAATATAGGTGCTAGTGGTTCTATGGCTAATGTTGTTGAAACCACCCATACTCTTAGTGCTAGGGATGGAAAAAGAAAACCCAGCCTGGTCTAGCAAAACGTTTAATATAGAAATTCTCGAGAGAAAGGGAAAAATAACTATTTGCATAAAATGTAAGAGTGATTTTAGTTGTAACAACAATGGTATTACTCACCATTTAGTTAAACATATGGCTAAACATCTAAAAAATAAAATCAATCACAAATTTGGCATGGTTTTTTTGGTATTTTTGAATATTTCTAAGAAAAAATGAGACAATAATTATCTAAATATATTATACATTTTGAAACTCTATGAAAAGACATGGGTTAGACTATTTTTCGGGTTCTAAGGTTGTTGCGATAAGGATAGTTCCTTACCTTTAAGGAGTGCAATGAGTTTTTCTTTGTCTTCGGCTACCAGCTTGGCGGATATATATAGCAGTCTTTTATTTGTCCCATCAGCCGCTAGATTAATCTCTTCTAATGGCTCTTCTACTATGTCAATAGAATCTGCCATGCACCTTGGAGGTGCTCTGACTTCATCACAATATTCCAGGGCATCCTCCTTCAACTCCTGTCATGGCCTATGCTATTATTTGTCTCAAATCCTGGGGTTTTTATGTCTAATAAATTTGTGGTCAGATGTTCTACCTTTGTATCATTTTCAATGGTGTTACTGTAGTGGTGTCAATTTGCAATATAGTGAAGCGGTGCTGGTGAAAACATTACTTAGAGCTTTCCGTTAAAGGATTATAGTGACTTTTTGAAAAATAAATGAGTATTTGATTTGGGAAATCATCAATAATGACTCATATAATAGAGATTAACTTTTTTTGAAAAGGATTTTTTTTTTTGTGATGAGTACAAGTTGTGATAAGGCTACGTTAAACAAGATATATTATAATAAAGTCATACCTCGGGAATGGCCTTCTTAGCTGCAGGTGGTTCGTCGTCTTCATACTCCTCGACGATGGTGTAGTAGTCTTTTCCATTGCTCCCCATCATCCAAACGCATTTGCTTCTCTTTTTGCATTCAGTTGTCTCTGCATGCTTGCTCTCTGGTGGATGATGCAACTTTGTTCCTTCGACCTTGGATGTCCTCGTCTCATCGTCGTCCACCAATTTTGTGAAGTAAATGGCATCCTATAGGTGTGTTTCTGATTTGTCAAAGGGGGCCCTGGTGGCTGGGATCCTTAATGATCGCCCCCGGTATTTGGCTTTGATGCACTGATGATATGTCGATGGGACGAGGGCCAAGTCATGTATCGATGGACGTCCCAAGAGGGCATGATAAGAAGTCCTCCCTGGGATTACCTGGAACTCCTTCATGATGTTGAACGGGCCTATCGCTACCTGTAGCTTGATGCATCCTTTTGTGATGGACGGGTTCCCGTTGAAGTCCTTTACCTCCGGTGGAAATCCCTTGATATCTTCCTTCTGAATGTTCATCAACTCCAGTGTGTAGATGGAAATGAGATTGACGGAGTTTCCTAGGTCAAGCATCAATCTTCTCATTTTGAAACCCCCTATTTTCGCCATGATATACAAGGGTATGTTATGGTAGGGGTCGGCGGCCAACATGTCTTCCGCTATGAATTCCACGCTGCTGTGATCACGTCTGTAAGGCTGTAGAGGGTATCAAAAGACTTCTGCTAATGCTCCGATGGCCAGCTTCCCTGTTGTCGTGTTGGCCCCTTACTTGGTGAAGAACTGTTGCAGCTCTTCGCTCTACTCTAGTTTCTCTATCAAAGCATTGGGCTGGTATTGACTGGCCGGTCAACTACGTTGATACTTCCTCCTTGGGTATGGGCTGGGAGGGGGTTGGTTTCCACGCATGCTGGGTCCTTTTTAACAAACTGGTCCAATTTTACCTTTTGTATGAATAGCCTCCTTAGGGTGAAGCAGTCCATCAAGTCATGATGTGGCATCCCCACCTCCCACCGCACTTGTCTTTCTCTGGGTCCACTCTTGATGGTGGTGGTGGCAGACTGATGGCCCTATCTTCAACTAACTTGTTCAGTATCATTATAACCTCCTCCCTTGTGCAAGGGAAGGGGGAGGGACACTCCTTCTTGCATGGGCATTGTCGTGTTGATATGGCCCTTGTCTGACTCCTCCATTGTTTCTGGGCCTCTTGTCGACTGCGTACGCCTCGTTTCTATTGTATTTGACAGTTCGCTTCGTCGTCTCCGCACACCTCCAGAGCTGGCTAAAGGTCTTGACTTCGATGTTCTCAATGCCAATCTTGTAGGTAGAGTGCATGCCTTGCACAAATTGCTCGATGAAACTTTTCTCAATGGTGTGTTCGTTGAAGACGGAGTGTGTGAGTTTTTGAAACCTCATAATATAGGCCAAAAGATCTTCCCCTGGTCCTTGCTCCATGTTCCGTAGGTCGGCCATTGCTAATTTTCTTTCCAGGGTGAACCACTTCGACAAGAATTTCTTGGTTAGTTTACCCCATGAATCAATACTCCCAGGGGTGAGACTCATGAACCACGTGTACGCCAAACCAGTCAATGACTTTGAGAATTCCCATACCTTGAGATCCTTATCAAGGGCGAAGGAGTCAAGGATGTCCTCGAATTTGTTGATGTGCTCCTGCAGGCTGCCTCTCTGCCCGTCATTTTGTGGCCTTTATTGAGGAGGAGTGTACTCAGTAGGGTAGGGCTTGTACAGGATATGATCAAGTAAGGCTTTTGCAGGACAGTCGAATCCTGGGCTTGGTTGCGGCTTTCAACTACCAGCCCTTTGACATATTCCCTTAGTTCGTCTCGACTAAGAGGGGTCTTTGTTATTGGGTCAGTGCAGGGAAAGGCATGAGACTAGTGGGCTAGTTGGTGGCCTGTCTGGGTCGAAGTCGGGTTGGCTCTATTGGATTGCTCGGGGATGGAGGGGGTCGGGTTGGAGGCATGGTGGCTAGGGTTGGAATTGGAGTTGGGGACGTCGGGAAGAGTGGCAGTGGGAGCCTGTTCGGCTTGGGCCGAGCGGTTGAGCAGGATTTGGAGGGCGCTCCTCGTTTCCTCCTAGCCCTGCTCGAGCTTCCTGAATCTGCTTCCGAAGAGTGCCTCAAACCCGTAGACTTTGTTAAAGAGTATCTCGATATCAGCCCGAATAGGCGTCTCCATTTCAGGTTGGGTTCCACCCCAAGGTTGGTGTTCTCTAGGGCATCGTTCTGCTCCTCAGGGATAGTGGTGAGATTGATTCTCTTTGAAGCCATTCTCTATGATCAAAGACGGAACCGGAGATTCTATTGTAGGTGGGGTAAGGCTTGGGTGTAGATGGTTTCTTTGAAAGACATAGAGAGGCCGGTGAGTAGGGGAATAGGCTCTTTGGGGATGAGGATGTTGAGGTGATGGATCAAAGTGAGAGAGAGTGTTTGAGTGTCAGATGCAAAAAAGTAGAAAATCAAATGAATTTTAATACGAAGAGGATCTCTATTTATGGGGGGAGATCTTGAGATCCTAAAAGGTAGGAGATAAAGATGCTTGTCTCTTATTGGGAAAGGGAATATTGGACTTGCTGTCAATCATGAAGTGCGCCACGTGTCTCATGAGGATTTCCTAAGGATCGGATTTCCTTCTCCTCAAGATCCCTCATTACTCACGTGTGCTACTACTAAGGTTGCAACTTGGGCCACGTTGGCTTGAACCCAACCCGAAAAAGTTGGGTTGGGTTGGGTCAGGTTGATGCTTCGGTTAGGATTAGGGTTGAAATTTATAAACTCGACTTTACTTCGGGTTGGGTTAGGGTTAGGGTTAACCCCTTGGGCAACCCGACCTAACCCGAACCCGACTCTATAGTACATATCATATATAAATATATTATATATGATATATGATATATTGAGTTTTTTATATGCATGATAATTGTATAGCCCCCACCACATACTATCATTTATTTCTTTTAAGATAATCACTTCACTTAATCCTAATTAGAAATACTAAAACATTAATATATATTTTATGTTTTTGAATATTTTATTCTTTATCTCATCTTTGTTGTTTTACCACCCATAGCTTGTTGCCCATAAAAGATCTATTATAAGTCATAACTCATAATAAACTATAATCATTTCAAACACTTTTTTTTTCCTGAATTTTGCACTTAAAGAATCAATAAAAATATTAACAAGCAAATACTAAAACATATGATTAATATATGTAGTGAAAGTTGAGTTAAGATATGAGATTAAGAAGTTCTACATGATTATAAGGGATGGGAAGAAGGTTGGGTTGGCCTCAACCCGACCTAACCCAACCTGACTTGCAGCCTTAGCTACTACCTCTCGTGCTGTTTAACTAAACTTATGTGGCATTGATGGTGTCACCACTTGGCGGGCAATGCTTTATTGACTCCACTTGGTGTTCCTCTATGTCTTTTGCTAGCGTAGGTTCCACGTGCCTCTGGGCGCATGTGGGTTTACCATGTGTTCGGCGCGGGTTTCTCTTTTATCTGGGTATTCGTAAGCCGTTGGTTTATTGCATGTTTTGTTAAACTTTTAATTGTTTCAAAATTTTTGTCATTTTTTACTTAGAAAAAAATGAAAAAGAATGATAAAATAAAAAAAAAACCGACCCAGCTTACAAAACCCACCTTTTATTTCTTTTATTATTATTATTATTAATTTTTTTTGAATCTAAAATGGGGAGGAGAGCCAGCGAGCCAGCTCACTGCGACACTGCCGTTTTCCCTCCCCTCTTCTTTTCATCCATTCTCTCCTCTTCCTCCTCTTTCTTTATCCACCTTTTCCCCTTCTTGCACGCTACAAACGCACATACTCTCTCTCTCTCTCGTGTTGTTGTTGGGGTTTCAGTTCCTAGGTTTGTTATTCTGCGGTACTGCACTGGTTTACCATGAGAGGTTGGTATTTTTCTATTGTTATTCTTGTTTTTTCTTGATTCTTCCTATTGGAGGTTCGTGTTTTTGTGTTCTCGATTGAATTTATTTTTGCTTGACTAGTTTAATTTGTTTATATATATTGTGTCTCCTTCCTTGCCAGTAAAAGACTACTTATAGGGGTTTATTGATTTTCAATTTTTTTTTTCTCTAGGATCAGGATAGAATGATAGAGGTGTATGGATAGGATTGAGGCTAATTGCTTGAAGGTCATCTTCATTTCTATTATTAGTTACAGGGTAGCATTCAATGATTTTTTTTTTCTTTATTACCGTTATTTGTTCTCCTGGGCCAGGAAATTGATGAAGTTTCTAAAATGCATCTATTTCAGTTGTAATTGTTTAATTTATTTTTAATACAAAAGGTAAACATTTTCTTAAGGGAGAAGAACAGAGGAAAATCGATATAAGGAAGCAGAAGTAGCAGTGAAGAATGAATCTTTTTTCTTTTAACATTTGTTAAGTTCAATTTTGTTTCCTTAACTCTTTTGTTTTTTTTAGGTCGGCTGTGTTTATATTTATTTCCTCGGTAGTTGTTGATTTGTTTATATTTATTCTGGTTACTGATATTTTATACTAATAGAAGTTACTGATTTCCTTGTTTATTTTTGTGTTTTTTGAGGTAAGAATCCTTGTCATTTACACCATGATGAGCTGGAAGCAGTTCTCTATGTCTATCAAAAGCTTAGAAAGGCTGTAGTTGTCTCTCTTGCTATCTCTCCTTTACCTTGTTGCTCTGGTCCATCCTTTTTTTCATCTATTTTGTGTTCAAGATTTTAAATTCACCTAGGAGAACAGAGATGATGCTTGTAACTTGTGGATCAGGTTAACTTTGCTATGAACTTTCATTTCAATTGCACAACCCCTGATCAGTCACGGCAAGACTGCAAAGCAAGTTCAAGATGCTATAACGTCTCTTTTGTCAATAGTCAAACGCTCTAACACAGACTCATCTTGTTGGTTGGTGTTTATGGTCATGGAGGAAGGGGTAAAGGGAACAATAACGTCCCTTTCGTCCATTTTCCCAGTTGAAGAAGCCCAGAAGGCTGCGAAGCGAGTACAAGATGCAATTGCAGACCGGCAGAAAGAGCTGGAGCATCTTCACAGCTTCATCTCTGACAACATCAATCTTGTCAATCTTGTCCAGAAACTTCCCGATGAACTCTTCCATGATGTCATGGCAAGAGATGATACAGAATGAACACTCTTCTCATATGCATACTTTTTTTATGTTTTCAAAATTTTTATGTTGTTCCTCGTCTCAATTGATTGTTCCTTTGATAATATGCAGGTTCCCTTTGGGAAAGCAGCATTCTTTCCTGGTCGTCTGGTTCACAGCAATGAATTCCTGGTAATTTAATATTCAATGATTATTTCAACTATTATTCTTTTTATGGTTTTTGGTTTCTTTTTTATCTGCCTTTTAGTGATTTTCCAAGTTTGGTGAGATTTCACCAGTGGATGCTTTCTGGTTCTGTTAAATTTCTAGGAGTTTAATGGAGAGGTAAAGTTGACCCCCAAAAAATGATTTGATCAATAGTGTTAGCATTCCAAGAGTGATTCCAGACTAACATAATCATTGATTATCTAGTATCTAGTAGGTCAGTGAACCTTGTACATGTTAATAAAACTTCCTCTAGCTGATAATTTTATATACTCACTGCACTTGGTATTTTTCCTCAACAATTTCATGCCTATCATGTTGCATACTTTTCATATGATTGCAGGTTCTTTTAGGAGAAGGGTATTATGCTGAACGGACTTGCAAACAAACTATAGAGATTCTACAGAGGAGAGGAAAGTTTTTGGAGTCCCAAGTTGAGTCCCTCAAGGCCAACTTGATGGACCTTAAAGCTGAGGCTTCATTTTTTGATGCTACAGCTGCTGAAGCTGCTGTGAGTTCCTCATTTTGTTTATTGTTATATTAATTATGTAATCTGGGTTTTGCCTTTCCTTCCTCTGGATATGCATGGTTTCTTATAAAAAGGTGATAACTTACATTTTTTTTTTTATAATCTTCTTTCTAGAGATTCTGAAATTCTACATATTAGTTTTCTTAACGACATCACACACACACACACACACGTTTCTGATCTAAATAGAAACAGGTTTAGTGGCAACATTAAACATTTTGGATGTGCTAACTTGCCCAAGTCTGTAAATATCTGTATCCTACCTAGGCTTGAAGTGAAAATATACATTCTTGAGGGGTACTCTGAGAGATGTAAAGGGAAAGGCAGAGGCTCAACCTGAAAGGTTCTCAAGTGTGAAATGCAACTTGACCTATCTAAATTTGGCGAAAGCTGTCCATATTTATCCATGACATGTGCCTCCAGTTGGTTATAACTAATTTCTGACTAATGCTGTCGTAGATGCAGTTTATAATTGTTCATTGTGTTTATTTGGTATGTTGCTTTGTGGTAGTGGCAGAAGCAGTTCCTTTTAATTAAAGCAACGTTAGGTATTAATTAATTGGATGTTCATTACTGAAGTTGCAGGTCTGTTGTTTATGGGACTGGGATGTTTTTGAGATAACCAATATTGTTCTAAACATTTTTGGGTTCCACTTAATATTACTTGGATTGTCTGTCTATATTTTTGTTTTATTCTTATAACAGGAAGGTCTCGTTGAAATAAGGGAGGACTATGTTGAAGAAAATCCTGCAGAAAAGATGCCTAAATCAGGTAGAAACCTGCTTTTTCAAGGTTTATAAAACTTGTGTGTTTGCAAAGTGACACCAGAATGTTTGTTTGAATGGTAACTGTACCTTTATATATGTGGAAAATATTATGCACATGGTAGAGAGTAAGTATGCTTGAACATCTGGAAGTTCCAATGCCTTACACATAGTTTCCTTCCTCTAACAATCAGTTACCAAATTCCTCCAAAGTTGTTCCCCAATAGAAGTGGGGTCTCTTAAAACCTTGCCTAGCCAAAGTGTTATCAAACTGTTTGCTGACCTTTTGGTCCATTTGATTTCAGCTGCTAGTTCCCTTGACAGTCGTTTTGTCTATGTTGCCATGTGCCTTGATCCAGTTGATAACCACCCTTGAATCCCCTTTCAGTTCAGCCCAGTTTAAGACCTTGTAGCACCACTTCCAGTTGAGCCCTGGTTGAGTCTCCTTGGCCAATCAACTCTGAGAAAATCAATCATAATAACGTCTCCAATGGCATTTCTACAATCCCCCATACCTGGAGGCCCTAGGTTTCAAATAGTACATCTATCAAATTTAAGTTTTACTAGTGTTATCAAAGTGTAGATTAGTTGACTAACCAGCTAGTTGAGGACCAGACCAATTGCATCACTACTAACTAGTCTTTGGGTACTCATGATGTGGTTGCCTAGGACAACTAAGCATCAACTAATTGACCTAGTCAACTACAAAGTCATTTTAAAGCTCTGGTAGAGATAGAGAACCCTAGCTTAATCCTACGGTGCTTAATCTCTTATATGCAGGGGAAAGATTTTAACTGTGGATTGCTGTGGGTTGTTGTGTTTCGTTAGGAGTGAAAAGACTAAGGAGGCTGAAAGGCAAAGGATAATAGGTGGGAAATGCATTCAGGGTTTCATAGGTGTAAAATGGGGCTGAGCAGAGGGAGCATAGGGAGAGGGAGAGTCAAAGGAGATGAAGGGCAAGGATGCCATTCTAGAAAATTGTAAGGGCATTAGTGAAAAGGTCAAAATATTTAAATTTAAAGGTATTCATCTTTGTCAATGGCAAAAGAGACATTGACTGGAGATTGGATGAGAGATCAAAGGTTTGGAAAGATCTGATTGGGAAGAAAACTGAAATCAGATGCAAGGGCAACTATTTGTGGCACATAACAAGGTATGCGCACAAACAAGAATTGTAGAATATATCAATAGAAGGAAGAGAAAGTGCGAGGACAGAGGTTTCTCCCCAACTCTGGTAAATGAAAATGTTGGGAAAGGGGTAGAAGAAATTGAAATCAGTCAAATCAAGGTTTAGAAAATTGATTCGAAATTGGAATTGCTTTGTTGTTCACCAATTTGTAAGTCAGATGGTTTGATCATCCAATTCAAAGGTTTAGCTTGTGACATTTTTAAAATTAAAAAAAAAGATTAAAATAAAATGACCCAGGAACCCATTGCTCAAGTAAAAAATAGTGGTTGAACCATTTGGGTCAGTTGTTCACTAACTGATTCAGCAGTTTTTTGGAAAATCCATGCCAGATGCAAAACAGAACCAGATAGGTGACCGGTTCAGCTGCTTGGGTCAACAACATTTTTAAAACCATGGTCAAAATAGTAGTAAGGGGTGAAACTAATGGCAACATTGAAGCAGAAAATTAAGAAATGGAGTCAAAAGGGTGATGGTGGACTTTGGAATAAAAAAAAGACCTAGTTGATAGAATTCTTAAAAGTTGGTCAAGCTATCTGGTGGATAAGTTCTTTTCAAGGTAAATGAACCTTCTGATTTATTCTTTGATTCTGAAACAAGAAACAAATCTATAGAGGGAGGGAGGGATTGGAAATGGTATAGAACAGGCACAAGAGGTGCCATTGTGATTAGTTTTTTTTTTTTTTATTTTTTGATTAGCAAAAGAACTGAAAATTTTATTAAGATGTACTAAATCTTGATATTACAATATGCCAGATCAATCCCCACAAGTTACATATATTACAATTGTGCTCAAAACAATTGCTGCCTATATACCCCTTGTTTTGCTATAGTATCAGCCATCCCATTTGCAATCCTTCTTATCCAATTGAGTGTAATGTTTAACTCCTGTCTTATGCTCTTTCTATTTCCCTAAACTCATGCCTATAGATCCATGGCATGACTTTTCACATGGCTGTCCAGGTTTAGTGGCTGGCCGAATTTTTAAAATTTTCTAACCCAACCCGGGAACCGATTTCTTGGTGATTTTGAAATATGAAATTTCGGGGTCGATCTTGCACTGAACTGGTGTAGTGGCTAGAACAAGTGTAAACTGTGAAGGTGTAGTGTGCCATGGAACATTGGAATTAGGGGTGCAAATGGATTGGATCATGATCCAATCCAAGTTCGAATCCAATCCTATTTTGTAGGATTCAGATATCCCCTTGTCGGATATTCGGATCTGATGGGATCAAATAATAGGATCTGATTAAAAATTGGATTGAATTCGGATCATCTCCTATTCAATCTGAAAAAATCCGATTTGATTATATATATGTGTTGTTTATTTATTTATTTATTTATAAATATGTTTATATTATTTTTTGTAATTTATTTATTTATTTGTAAAAATACATGTATATATATGATGAAAATAGTGAAAAAATACTTGCTTTTTTTCGGTTTTTCTTTATATAAACTGTTATGTTTTTCCTTTTAATAACTTATTAAAATTTCCAGAAATTAAATCAGATTGATCATATTCGGATATTTTACATCCTTAATGGATTCAGATTCGAATTGACGTTTGTGAGATCCAATCGGATAGGATCTACAATTTGTATTATTGATTGGATTTGGATATACTCGTATTCGAATCTGATCTGACCCATTTCCCTAATTGGAGTAGCTTAGATCTTGTGGATAAAACATCTACTAGCTAAATTGGGTTTTCCTAATTTAGCCTCTATGTCATCACATTGCAACAACAAAGTTGCCATCAATATAGCCCATAACCCAATTCAACATGACAGAACCAAACATAATTTTTTTTTGGAAGGTAAATAAAAAAAATTCTAGAAGAGAAAGTTAATACAGAGATAGGTGAAAAGGAATCACCTTCCACAAAAGAAGAAAAACCCAGTGATATTTGATGTGTGATCTTTGCCCTTGCTTGTGTAGGTTGGGTATGAAAAGTAGTTCTATTGCAGAGAATTTTGAGATCAATCAAGGTGGAAAGGAAGTTTAAGAGTGTGTGGATCTTCTGGCAAAACAACAGTCAACTGAACCTTAGGTGGAAAGAAAGATTCAAGATGGTGGAAAGAATCTAGAAATGGCCTATTCTCAGTCAAATTGTTCCACAAGTATTTGTCAAGGTCAAATGGAGAAACTTCAGATTTGAAAGGCATCTGGGGAAACCCTATCCCCCAACGGGTGGAAGCTTTTCCTTGGCTAGTGTTGTTGGATAGCATTTTGACATTAAACCATTTTCAAAACAGAGGAGAATGTCTTTAATTTGCTTATAAGTAACTTTTCGCCAAGTTCATTTGGGGTTTCTTCTTTAGGCTCTTCAAGGTTGGCGGGTGGTCCCCAATTCTATGGAAGAGATTTTCTCCAAATGGCCAAAGGTAAAAGGAAATGTCAAGGCAAAGACCGCTTGGAGCTGCATTCCTTTTGCAGTTTGTTGGGAATTATGGATTGAAAGAAATAGAACAATATTTGATATGAAGTCTTGAACAAGGGAGCATATCACACTTCTATGCGGCAAAAGAACACTGGGTTCTCATTCTCCTAGAGTTTGAAGGAATCACAAAGGAAGACCTTGGTTCTGGGTTTTGGAACATTTTGGAGTTGGCCTAATAGTTTCCCCTTTGTTTGGTTTATGGTTTTCTCCTTTTTTTTCTTTTCAATGTATCCTTTATGTTTGCTCTGCTTTCCTTTGTAGCTTTCTCATCACTATCAGATGTACTTCTTTCTTCTCTTAATAAATTTTATTTTTTATTTACCACAAAAAAAAACAAGAAAAAAAAATCCAGGATTAAAAACCAAAGTCAGCCCCTCCCAAGAGTCCCTAACATACTCAAAGAAAAAGCACAAACCCAACCATAGTTTTCAAGGCGCCAAGCTAGGCGACAGGGGGGCACCTATTCGCCTAGGCGATGGATTTTTTTTTTAAGTAAAAACATGTATCATAGGGTAGTTCCCTAGGTTCCATAATCATATTTGCTTAATAAATATCCATAATTTTCATAAGAAAAGTATAGACTTCATGTTAAAGTATAGAAAATCAACATATTCCAACATATTCATGAGAAGAAAAAGAAGAAAGAAAAGAAAATTCAAAAAATATAGGGGCTGAACCCCTATTTCTGTTATAGGAAAAGAAGAAAAGAAATTAGTATATAAACACACAAAATGGATAATTTAGTTTAAAAATGTCTATTTTATAATTATAACCTCAAAAAATTAAGAATATAAAAGTTTGTTATAACACGCTATAGAAAACTGCTTGGTGATTAGGCGAGGCGAGACTCCAAGGGTGCTTTGTCGCCTAGGCGTCGCCTTGACAACTATGAACCCAACACTTCTCAAAAACCAAATCCAAAAACAACCTTGCTCTACAACCCTCCAAACCTTACAACACTCTTATGCTCGACCTGACAAAAACTTTTCCTTACTGCACTTAAAACCCCTAAAGCCCTCTAACAGAAAAATACCTTCTTACCTATTTATTTCAGCAGCTTTGGGAGAAACTTCTTTGTTTTTCTTAACAATCTTCTTCAATTTCTTCATCTTCTTATCAGGATCCATCCCAAATAAACCCTCTTCAACCTTGCGAAAACTTTTGACATTGGGACTGCATTCTGATTCTTCTCCTTTTTGAATCTTCTGACTGCGTTAGGTATCCTCTTTTCTCCTTGCACAACCCCTGCCTTATCATTTATCCTTTCAAGTTCCAAGACTACATTTTTCTCAAAAATCTGATCCACCTTTTCCTCACCATCCCTGCCATACTTCCTCCCTGAGTGAATTCTGTCTCTCCTGAGTCTTACCATATCTTGCCAAAGAATTCTCCCCAATCAATTTCCAATTATTTCTCCCTGTCCTTCAAATACATGTGATGTTTTTCTACCTGGCTAAAAACTTGCAAATTCCTCCCTACCAATGAAGGACAGACAAAATTTTCATTACCATCTCCGTTGTTACCACAGTCTCCAAATTAATAGATCTCCAAGTTTCATGCATTTCATCAATGACTATACCTTCCTCAGCTGATTCGTCTTCTCTACCATCTAAGTTTCCCTTCTCTCCAACTGCATCTTTGAATTCCTTTTCTTTCTCTTTTGAAACAGTCTTTAATCTATACTTCCTTTTTCTTTTGAAAACCCTTGACTGACCATCTTTGCAATCTCCTCTCTCAACACATCTCTTCCCTCCTTGAAATTCCCCTTCCTCCAATCTATTCACACCAAATATATAAAAATGAACGGACACTATTTATGAGAAAGTTGAAAAGGGTGATTTTTTCTTGGATTTAAGTTGGGTAAATATAGAACCCAACCTGAGGGGGAGTGTTCTAATACTTCAGTTATTTTGGTGTACAGCAGTTATGTCTTTTCTACCTTTCAAAACTCTTAATATAAGAAGAGTGTGGGTGCTGCCATACTAATGATAAATTTCTTTCAAAACTTCTCTCTCATCTCTTCTTCTCTCTGTCTTAATTATCTATGACTATGACAGATACAATACAAAGCTGCTTATTCTTCTCAAGCCAATGTCTCCAATTGATGGACCACATCTAAAAGGTTTTCTGGGACAAATTAGCCCAATCGTATCACCTTAGCCATTGAGTTGGCATTATAAAGTTATGAGAAAAATGTCTATTTATAAGATGGTGAAAATCTGCATCTGTAGGCATTCATCAAAAAAAAAAAAAATTTCTGCATCGGTAGGCCCATTTTGAAGGCCATCATTTTGAGTTAGTCTCTAGCATTGCAGACAAGCTAAAGTGCCTTGACATTTATATGCTGCAGATTCTAATTAAAGGAGCGTTATGGGTGGCTAAGATGCTTGATGATAGCCAATATGATAGTCCTCAGTAGGATTTAATGAGGAATTGGTCTGCACTTGCCGTCACTTCCTCTACGAAGCCTAGAGTCCAAGTAACTTGGACTCCGCCGATGGAGGGTTTTATTAAGCTGAACTTTGACGGAAGTAGTCAGGGTAACCCAGGACCGTCTGGGATTGGTGGTGTACTGAGAGATGAGAGCACAACATTATTGCCTTTTTTTCGGGACTGGTGGGAATAGGAGACTCTGTGAGGGCTGAATTCCTAGCTGTGGCACAGGGGGTACAGATTGCCTATCAACTCGGAGTGCAAAACTTAATAATTGAAGGAGACTCCAAGGTGGTAGTAGGATGGTTGGCTGACCCCGGTACTGTCATTTGGAACTTTAAGGATATTTTAAAAAAGGTTAAATGGCTATTAAGGGGTATGACAGTTAGAGTTCAGTGGTTGGGTAGATCGGCTAATGCCTTGGCTGATTATCTTGCTAAACAAGGGGCTACTCAGGTTTCATTGTATTGGGCTTCATTGTAATTTTCTTTTTCCTTTGTTATGTTCTTTAACTAAAGGGTTGATGGTTTCTTCCATCTCCCCTCTTTAAAGGGGAGGTAGCATCTCGTGCCTCTCCCTAAGTTGTACTATCTTTGACTTTGATTTAATAAATCTGAATATTCACTGATCAAAAAATACGATAGTCCTCAGTACCAACTTAAAATTTTCTAGTGAGAATGGACAGTGTTCTGTTGTGTTGTCAGAAAATGTTAGACAAAGTAGCATCTACATCAAGGACATGCATATTTCTATTGATGCCATTTGTTGCTGAACTTTGGCCTTATTTTATGTGGATATTCACATATGCTAAAGATTGGCCAGCAATAATGTCCCAAGTTTGTATAAAATAATAAAAGTAGAATTTCATTCTCTTTGACAGGATTATCCAAACCAGATTCATCTGAAGCAGAGAATGTGAAACTTGTTGCTGAAGATGAAGAGTATGCTCGAATAATGTCTAGGTTAGATGAACTTGAGAAAGAAGAACTTGCAGCTCAAAGTGCCAATGAGGATGATGATGAGGAAGCTGAAACTGATTTTGGGTGTTCAATTAATCAGGAATCTTTTGATGATCATTTCAAAAGTTTAGAGGTAATGTTTGAAATCAGTTGGCTTTTGGTCTGTGTGGTATGGAAAAAATGGCATTCACTGTGGATAAGTCAAAATTTTGTTGAATCATGGCTAAATTAACTTCAATTATGGATTGAATTGGAGCCTCAGTTAAGGAGTCAAGTACTGCAGTCGAAGGTTAAAACTCCTATAACCACTGCAACAAAAGAGCCTTTAGGAGGAAATTTCTTGAAGCAAGATTCCAGTGATCACCCTCCTGTAAGTTACTCCAACTTTGTTTTTGGTTTATTTCATTGCATCATTGTTTGTATGTCCCTTGTTAGTTACAAATGCTATTCCCTTAGGGAACTTATTAAATTGTTTGCTTAACAGTTGAAAGTGCAGTTTGAAGATTCAAAGATTCATTATGTCCCTAAAGGTCAGTTGGTCAAACATTCTTTTCTATCTTATATAAGAAGCATGTGTCAATGCTAGTACTTTGTTTATTTGAAGAATATAATTTGTCAGATCATATTTCCCGTTGTTCAAGATTTGGTGTTAATATTGAGCTAAAATTTTTGTTTTAACTAATATATTATGTTGTCTTTGGATGAAGTTTAGTTCTTGAGAATATTATATATTTTATAATTTTTTAGAGATATGAAATGAAGTTCCTGAACTGTGAACTCTTTGATAAGGACTAGTAGATGCTCATTTGGTGTAGTGGTAATAGTTGAAAGGGATTTAAAAAAATGAAATTGTAAATGTTAAAAGATTTGGGGATAGAATAGTTTTAATTAGACTTCTTTTAGGTGAGGAAATCATTAACATAATTAATGCTTATTGCCCCTCAAGTGGGTCTAGAAGAAAACATTGAAAGACAATTTTGGGAAAACTTAGAAGGATTAATTGAAGAAATTCCAAATGAAGAGAATATTTTTATGGGAGGAGACTTAAATGGGTATTTAGGGAAAAGAAGTATAGGATACGATACGGTGCATGGAGGATTTGGGTTTGGGGAGAGCAATGAATGAGGTGCAATATTAATTTTGTAGTAGCTTATGATATGGTAATTTTAAACACCTTTTTCCAAAAGGATGATGAACACTTAACATTTATAAGTGGGTCAAATTCCTTACAAGGAGAATAGAACGAATGATGTGTAAAGATTGCAAAGTAATTTTGTTAGTTTTTTGACAAAAAATTTGAATTGTTCCGTGACCTTTCTTCCTGGTAATTGTGTTTTGCAAGATCTGGAGTCAAAGAAGATGATTGGGAGTGGTTATGAAGTGAATGGAGTCTACCTTTTGGTTGTGATTCTGAGACATCAGGGTCATCGTGTTAGCAACAGCAATAGTAGCGGATCAGAGTTAGTGAACCAGATTATTCTTTGGCACAATTGCTTGGGACATCTTTCTTTTAGTTCTTTGAAATGTTTTTTCCCAAAGTTGTTTGAGTCTGTTCAGTTATTTACTTTGGAGTGTGAGAGTTGTCAGTTAGGAAAGTATTGTAGACAGTCTTTTAAACCAAGTAATAAAAGAAGTACTTTTGCTTTTGATATTGTTCACACTGATGTATGGGGGCCATATCTATCATATACCTGCCATGGAAGGATTCCGTTACTTTCTCTTGTTTGTGGATGACTATACACGAAATTATTGGATATATTTGATGAGATCACGTGATGGGGTTCCTAACTTGGTACGACAGTTCCACCAGATGGTTCTCACACAATTTGGAGTGAGAACTAAGGATTTTAGATCAGATAATGCCAAAGAGTACTTTGATAAGGACCTAACTATGTATCTCTTAGAACATGGTATAGTTCATCAGAGCAATTGTGCATATACACCGCAGTAGAATGGATTTGCTGAGAGGAAAAACAGATAAATTGTGGAGGTGGCAAGGAGTTGTGCTTCAGTTCCTGTGCAGTTATGGGGAGATGCAGTTCTTACAGCCATGCATTTGATTAACCGTGTTCCTTCATGGACTTTGGGGTTTAAGGTGCCATTTAGTCTTCTTTTTCCAGATGGGGAGATATTTCATATACCTCTGAGGGTTTTTGGTTGTGTTTCCTTTGTTTACATTCTTGGCCCTCATCGCAAGAAATTTGATCATAAGGCCAAGAAATGTGTTTTTCTTGGGTATGCTCAGAACCAAAAAGGGTATTGTTGTTATGACCCAGTGACGATGAGCTGATTTGTCACTATGGATGTTACTTTCTTTGAATCCACCTTCTTCTCGAGTGGTTTTCCTTAGGGGGAGAGTTTTGGGGAGGAGAACTCACAATTTGTTTCTCTTCTTGTTTCTTTGGTGCTTCCATCAATTCAGCCAACACCTCCATCAGTTTAGCTAGCACCTACATTAGTTCAACCAGCACCTGCACTTCCAGTTTCATTACCTGAGCCACTACGGGCAGCCTCACAGAAATATCAGTGTTGGTAGATGATGGTTGACTCCACACATCCTCAACCCACACCACTCTTTGTTAGTCCTTTTGAAACTCTAGATTCGGCAGATACAGTTCCAGGTATTCCTCTTGAGCCTGTTATGTTTTCTAATGATAATGTTCCTATCCCTAACACCATTGTTGCAGCTGATCCCATTGACTTTGATCTTCCCATTACACTTCGTAAGGAGAAGAGAAAGTGTACAACCCACTGCATTTCACACCATCTTTCCTACAATGCCTTGTCACCCTCCTACCGTTCTTTTTTTTCTTCCTTGGATTCTGTGTCTATACCCAGGAATGTTATTGAGTCTCTCTCCAAACTTGAGTGGAAAATAACCATGCAAGATGAGATGGATGCTTTGGTCAAAAACCAAACTTGGTAAATAGTTGATCTCTCCTTAGACAAGGAGACAGTCAGATGTAGATGGGTATTCACAGTGAAGCATAAGGTGAGGTACAAGGCAAGGTTGGTGGCAAAAGGGTATACTCAGACCTATGGTGTTGATTATCTAGAAACCTTTGCACCAGTAGCTAAGATGAGTTCAGTTTGTATCCTTTTATCTCTAGTAGCCACCTATTCATGGCCTTTGTTCTAGTTTGATGTAAAAAATGCCTTCCTCAATGGTGATTTATAGGAGGAGGTATATATAGACATTCCAATAGGCTTTTATGAAAATGTTAGTAAAGGAAAGGTGTGCAGACTTCGAAAATCTCTGTATGAATTGAAACAGTCACGTAGGACTTGGTTTGACAGGTTCAGAGGGGTACTCATCTGTTTTGGATACACACAGACACAGTCTGATCACACCCTCTTTGTGAAGAGGAGAGATGCTCTGGTGTTAATTCTGATTGTGTATGTGGATGATATAGTGGTGACAGGAAATGATCTGGAGGAGATTGATGATCTCAAAAAATCATTGCAGCAAGAATTTGAAATCAAAGATCTTGGTGTGCTCAAATACTTCTTGGGGATTGAAGTTGCAAGATCAAAGCATGGGATCTTCATTTCACAGAGAGTATGTATTTGACCTACTGTAGGAGACTGGGAAGTTGGGGACCAAACTAGTAGACACTCCTATTGATCCAAATCACAAAATTAATGGTGTGGATGGTGAGTTGGTAAAGGATGTGGGGAGATATCAAAGAATGGTGGGTTGACTGCTATATTTGTGTATGACACGACCAGATATTGCTTATGCTGTCAGTGTTGTGAGTCGGTACATGCATGCACCTCGGGTTCAACACTGGGAAGCTATTGAGAGAATACTTGCATATTTGAAAAAACACCCTGGAAGAGGCATTCTTTTCTCAAATCATGAGAATCTGAAGCTAGAATCCTATAYAGAYGCAGACTAGGCAGGATGCTTAGATGACAGGAGGTCTACATCAGGAGTGTGTACCTTTGTAGGTGGAAACTTGATCTCCTAGAAAAGTAAGAAGCAAGTGGTTGTGGCAAGGTCAAGTGTAGAGGCTAAGTATAATCCATGGCTCATGGTGTCTCAGAACTTCTTTGTGTTAGATCTCTTTTGAGTGAGATTGGGGTAAAAGCAGTGGAACCTATGATGTTATACTGTGACAATCAGGTTGCAATCAATATTGCCCACAATCCAATTCAGCATGATAGGACAAAACACATTGAAGTTGATAGACATTTTATAAGAGAAAGGGTAACAACCGGAGAAGTTTGTTTGCCTTATATCTCTTTAGAGTTGCAGCTGGTTGATGTTCTCATTAAAGGGGTGGCAAAGAACAAGCTTGAACATGATCTACGCAAGTTGGGAATGTGTGACATTTACTCCCAACTTGAGGGGGAGAGTTGAAGATTAATCAGTTTTATGATGCTTTTTTGAGTAGATGTTTTATGTTAGTTGTTAGATAGGAGGTGGGGACCATAGTAGTTATGCGATTCCAAATTTTATTATGGCCCCGTTTGGCGCATCTTTCCGTGCGGTCTTTTGGCTGCTTACAAGCCGGGAAGACCGAAAATCGGTCTATTCCTATTTGGCATGTGGAAGATCTTTGCTGTGTCTTCTGCAGGAATCCCATTTTGGGCTGATTTTGGGAAGCTCCAAATGAAGCTTTCCGCGTCTTCCGCATTTTAATCTCACGCGGAAAGACCCGAAATGACACACGGAAAGATGCGCGTCTGCCAAACGGTCTTCGGGCTACCCAGATCTTATGTCAAAAGCTCAATGCGTCTATTGATTGTCAGAACTATGAGAAGATCTTCTCAAAAAGACTTGCCAAACGAGCCCTATGTTTTTGAGTGTTATATATGCTGTTTTATGTTTTGCCGCCCTATAAGGCACAGTTGTCTTTGTACTGTTCTATTATTTTTWGTATAAATAATAAGTGAAGGGGGTGGCCATATCATTGCTCTCTTTTCTTTTCAACTTCTCTTATTCTCTTCTTCTCCTTCTCTCTTCAAGAAACCACTTTTCTTTCATATTTTTTAATTCAGCAGATTTCTACTAGTTCAATAAAACAATTGTAAGGCAAGTTATGTTATATGGAGTCGAGTGTTGGGTAGTCAAAGAACAAATGCCCAGATAATAAATGTGGCAGAAAATGTGAATGAAAAGATGGATGAATGGAAAAGACTAGAATGGATAGGATTAGGAATGAAGTTATCTATAGGAACCTAGGAGTAGCTCCAATAAGTGATAAAATGAGAGAGAGTAGACTGAGATGGTATGGGCATGTGCATAGAAGATCACCAACTGTGCTGTTAGAAGAGGTGATTTGTTACACATTGAACCTGTAGAAGAGCTCGGGGTAGACAAAAAAGGACATTGGTAGAAGTAGTAAGAAATGATTGAAGCACTAATAATTTAACAGTGTATAAGGCTTTAAATAGAACAGATTGGCGAAACAAGATTCGTGTATCTGACCCCGTATAGTTGGGATAAGGCATGGATTGAAATTTAGTCTGTGCTATCTGCCATAATCTCACCATCTTATTTTCTTAGCTTGTAAAATTCACTTTGTTTTCGGATCTCTTAAATACTGATCTTGTAGATTTCAACATTCATTTTAGTTTCTGACTTTGTGTTTCTTATATCATGGAAGTAATAAAGTATTAGAAATGTTGAAAATGAATTTTAAAAGGCATATTTTGGTGTTGGTTTTTTAGATCTTTAAAGTGTCTTACCTTTTGTACTTTTAGTTTCTAAAAATTTCTGTTTCCTTTTTTAATCAGGAAGTTATAGGTTTATTGCATAGGTGCCTTTTACTAAACGCCAATCATATATAATTGCGGAAATTATCTAGAGTATTTGTATGTAGTGCTTGAAGTTCTATCTGGTTCAACTCCTTAGTTTCTAGGGCCTATTTCTTGTATGAACAATCATTCTTTGTACATGCACTGCACAACTTCTGTAAGACATATTTTTAGTTATTTGATCTTATTTCAAACCTTATGTAATAACATAGAAGTGTTAGGGATTTTATGTAGGTTTTACACATTATTATTATATAAGCTAATAGATTAGCCTTGTAATCCAAGACTGGTTCACTATGCCTTCTATCATTCCCCTCTTCTTTTCCTTCCCATATCTTCTCTCTATTCTATTGTCTTCTCATCATTTTAAGCTTATCTTAAATTTAATATTGATTTTATTGTGTTTAAATCTCAACTTGGTATTAGAGTAGAGCATACTCAACTGAGTGACACTATTTAGCTGCTGATGTTATCATTGTTGATGGGTATTGTCACCATGCCATATGGTTAGACAGTACCTAAAGAAGGATGGAATTTGTTTTGGGAAGGGCTTGATTTAAGATGATTTTTAATACATGTTTCAAAGAGATTGGATGAAAATTTTGATATTAGTGCAAAATCAAGAAAATTGTTGTTTTGGTTTCTTGAATTGATTGATGTTATTTGTCAATTTTTGATGGGCTTGTCTAGTATGGTTTGGTCTGTATGACATTTAGAGAGAGACCATAAGTTTTTAGGGGTGATCATAAAAAACTGAAAAATTGAAAGACCAAACCGAACTGAGAAAACCAAACCATAAGTGCAGTTAACATAACTGATCAGTTTGGTATTTTTGAAAAATCGGTTGGTTAGATTTTTGTTTAATTTAGAAAAAAATTGGCAGTTAATCAAATCAAATGGTATATATGTTTTATGTATATTGTATATATTTTTTAAATATAATATATATTATCTATATATTATATATAAGTATATATGCATTATGTATATATTTATAATTATCTATTTATAATATATAACATATTATAAATATATTATACATATATATTTATTTATAATATATATTATAATTATAGAAAACTGAAAAGAACCAAACTGGTGGTATCGATTATGGGAACTGCAAAAACTGGTGGGACCAGTTTGGTTTCAAAAAAGAGCCTACAGTTTGGTTAACCGAACTGTGAGCACCCCTAAATGGTTTCATGTTTGGGTTCGACTATGATATAGAAAAGATATGATATCTGAAAAACTTCTGACCAGTCAACTGGAATCATAAACATGGTAGCCAATTAGGTGTTATTTATCAAAATTCGTAGGTGGGTTTTGATTGGTCAAAACTCTTCCCATACCATATCTTTTCCACATCATAGATTTTCCCTTCATGTTTTTTTTTTTAAATTTTTTTATATTGAACAACAAATTTTGTTAAATCAGAATTAGAAAATAATAGTGCAATTGGCTAGTTATAAAAAAAGTACAATTGGCTACATTCCAGAGGTTGGGATGGCTAAAACAGAATCAGTGTACATCAGGAATTTCCTTCTGCCTACAAAAATCAGTTCTCTCTATTTACCCCTTGTTTTGCCAATGCATTTCCCCACCTATTAGTCAATCTGGGTCCAGGTCATAACAATACTTCCCTTTCTTGTAAGTTCCTTTATCGTGTCATTAAATTTCTATACTGCTAAGGAACCTTACCCTCATTCTTTAGCCAATCCACTACCACTTTAGAGTCCCCTTAGATTTGCAAGTTTGTATAGTTCAGATCCTTCGCCAACCTTAGCCCTTGTAACACCACTAGTGCCTTGTCTTTGTTGAGTTCTCAAAACCTGTTCGTCCAAAGAATAGAGCAATAATTTTTCCATCATGATTTTTAAAGGCTTCCCTATCCTTGATGATTGGGTTCTGCTACATCAATCAAAGTTTGAGCCATTGGGCTGATGGTGGTTTCCATTGGGAGATGGCTGCATACTCAAAAACTGTGGAGTTAGCCTACTAATGCCAACAAAAGATGATCTCATTAGTGGTCTAGTCTTTTAAAAACCCCACTTCATTGATCCAATTAATGGCTTTCATAGTGATGCTTCCAATGATTGCATCTGTCTTGGATCTTATCTTTGAATAGTCTCCCATTTCTTTCTTCCCATCACAGACTACAAAACTGCTACCCTGGTACATCACTACCTTCCCTCTCTTATTCCATGGATCAAAAAGAATTGATTGTAAGAAGTCCACCACTCCAATAAAAATGGGGGTGGAGAGACTTGTAATTGAAGGGGATATAAAAATAATGATAAAATGGTTGAACAAGTGGGTCATGAGATGTGGTTCTACAGAAATGATATCAAGCAATTCAGGTGGCTGATGAGGAACACACAGCTAATAATATGTTGTGTACAAAGATCAACAATTTCTTTGGCGGATGCTTTTGGTCAAGCAAGGTGTACATGGAAGACTACTGTTTTAGGCTCAATCGTAAAGCTAAAATGAGCAGGGTTGATTAATGGTTTGTTTTAAATTGTAACTCTAAGATGATGAAGGGGCTGGTTTGTTTTGTTTTTGGGGTGGCTGTCCAGGGTTTGTCATTGGAAGGATCCTCAAAAGCAAATTGGACAAGTTCCTCAAAGGATAGAAAGTCAACTACTCACTGGTTGGAAAAATAATTTACTTCATCATTATGCCCATTACCACACCTAATATTTCCTTTATGTAGGACTGTTTGAATCAGTTCATGCAGAATCTTACGACTACTAACTGGGATGGTGTTGTTAGTGTGATAAGGTATTTAAAGGATGCTCTAGGCCATGAACTGTTATTTTTTGATTAATAACTCAACATTTTATTAATCAAGATAAAGGATGGTATAATACATTAAATTTATCTCTCCCCCTACAATTAGATCCCTTACAGTTGTGCCCAAAAGAATGAACCTCTCTCCACCCTTGTTTAGCTAAGGCATCTGCTACAGAATTAGCAGATATCTTAATCCACCCAACTATTTTCACATCTCTGGTTGGCCACCTGATCTTCTTCCTTTCATTGTTGAAAAGCCACTGACCCCCCCCATCTTGTAACAAGCTAATCACCAATTTGGAGTCTCCTTCCACAAATAGTTTTTGAATGTTCATTTGCTTTGCCTTTTGAATGCCTTCCACTACTGCTAACACTTGCTTTTGGGGAGTCTCATTCTCTAACTGGTCCAGAGAACATAGCGATGAATTTACCCTCCTCATCTCTAAAAATACCTCCAATACCCGAAGGTCCAGGTGACCAAGTGTGATTGATAATTGTCTTATGGGCTGTAGAATTTGCTACTTACAACTTCTTATTAGATCATTTGTTGACACATGAGAGAAGGCTGTCAATGATTTCAGCCAATGCACCACTTTAACCTTGACTGTTTCAAAGATATCACTTGTGTTCCTTTCTTTCTCTGAGAAGACCCTTGCATTTCTTTCTTCCCAAACAGTCCAAAGAATGGCAGCTCTAATGCAGTTCCACATTAACCTCTCCTCTCTTTGTTGTCCATCCAAAGGTAGTTGTGTCAAATAGGCTTTGAACATCCACCGGAGGATTCCACCTGCACCCAAAAAGAGAAAAGCATCAATCCCAAATAGAAGTAACGAAGAACAAGAGATGAAACGGTGGAGGCAACTCTCACCATTGGCTTTACACAATACACATCAATGAGGGGATAAACACCAATTTGGCCTCTTTCTTTGGAGTAGGTCAAGAGTATTGATCTTTCCATGAGCCACTTCCCAACAAAAGGCAGCAACCCTAGGTGGAACAGCTTTGCACACCTCTTTCGCCAGAAAAGGAGGCATACCACTATAGGATGGTTGTAGAAGTGTTTTAAAGGAGGCACATGAGAAGGACCTTGATGGGGTACAAGTCCAAACTCGGCTATCAGGCCTTGGAGGTTCAATGAAAACTCCTTCCAATAACTGTAAAGGCTAAGAGGACATTGAAGTTCTGAGTCTCGGATACCCCTCCGGAAACCCAAGTCCCATTTAACCCAATTGAGTGAAGGTGGAGATTGGACAAGGAACTTAGAAACTGGCTCATTTTTAAAGCTTGAGAGGGCAACAGGAGAGGGAAATTGGTCCTTTAAAGGAGAGTTTCCCAGCCAGATGTGTTCCCAGAATTTAATATTATTACCATTACAAGGGTTGTAATAGATGGAAGGAAGGAAGAGAGGTAAGATTGCATTAATGGCTTTCCAAGGTGGGGGTCGGTTTGCCCTAGGCAGCACACCAGCATCCCGTCCATTATCCAAGAGCCCATGAATACTTACTACCACCTTTGTCCACAATTTATCCCCATCTTGAAGCAGTCTCCAAAGCCACTTTCCTAACAATGCCATATTCCTTTTTTATACTTTCCCTAATCCCAAGCCCCTTGCATTCTTATCCCCTGCAAGCCCATCTTCTTCTATGATCTCTCTTTTCCTCCCTTGGCTTCCACAAGAAATCCCTCATTGTCACCTCCAATTTCTTGTTCACACTCACTGGAATTTTGAAGACTGAACTATAGTAGACAGGTAAGTTAGCTAGCGTTGCTTTAATCAAAGTTGTTCTGCCATCTAGAGACAAATATCCTTCTTCCAACTAGCCAACTTCCTAGAGAATTTTTCTAGCACTGGATTCCAAAAACCTTCTTCTTTTGGATTTGCTCCAAGAGGTAACTCCAAATATGTTAGGGGCCAGGACACAACACTACAGCCTAGAATGCTTGCACACACTCTGCCATCTCCCCATCCTGCATGTTTATCCCAGCTAGGTAGCTTTTTTCAAAGTTTATCCTTAAGTTTGACAATCTTTCAAACAACTGCTCCGTGAGTTTCAAATTCCTTACCCAATCAAGTTCTCTCCTTCACAAAAGAGAATAGTGTCATCTGCAAATTACAGATGGGTAATTGGTACCCCTTCTCTTCCCACTCTCTAGTCTCTGACTAGCCCTCTCAAATCTGCCCTCAACAGGATTCTACTCAGAACATCCACTATTAGTGTGATGAGAAAAGGGGAGAGAGGATCTCCTTGTCTTAGTCCTTGTTCAGCTAGAAAGCAGTCTACAACTGTGCCTTTTACTAATACTGAATATTGACAAGTTCTCAAACACCCCCAAATCCATTTTCTCCAGCTCTCTCCGAACCCACAATGTCTCATGATCTCAATCAGAAAAGTCCAATCAACTAAATCATAGGCTTTCTCTAAGTCCAGCTTGTAAAGGGGAAGACATATCACTGGAAGGATACTTAAATGCAGATTGAGCAGGGTCCTCAATGGATAGGAAGTTAACTACAGGTATTGTACCTTTTTTGGTGGATATCTTCTTCCATGGAAAAGTAAGTAGTGGTTGCTAGAAATAGTGCTGAGGCTGAGTATAGGGCCACTTGCAAGTTGTTTTGGTTAAAGCATCTTCTTCAAGAGATTGGAGTGCCTATTTTTAAGTGTATACAATTATTTTGTGACAACCAAGCTGCTACACATCTTAAAATCCAGTCTTTCATGAAATATCATGAAGGGACTAAACACATAGATGTGGACTGCCATTTGTAAGGGAGAAAGTAGCAAATGGTGATATGGTTGCTCCATATGTCAAGTCAGAAGATCAATTGGTTGATGTCTTCACGAGGATGGGTTACATTTGTATCAAGCTGGAGATTTATGACATTTATGCTCTAGTTTGAGGGAGAGTGCTAATATAGGTGGTAGTAGTTCAGTGTTTTTACTTTTATAAAATGGGTATATAATAAAATAAGACCTTGTTTGGTGCATCTTTCTGCACGGGCTGTTGGCTTTTCGGAAGCCCAGTAGCTTGCATTTTTGTCTTCCTCTGTTTGGTTGGAGGAAGAGCTTTCCGCTGAAAGACCGTGCCCCGAAAAGACGTGAGAAGCTTGATTTGAGCTTATTTCGGGAAGCTAGAAATGGAGCTTCTCGCCTTTTTGGCCTTCTCAAGTCTTGTCTTCGCACGGAAAGACGTGTGAAAAGACCCACCTCTAACCAAATGGTCTGTGGGCTGCCAAGATCTTTATGTAAAAGCTCACACTGTCCTCTGGCTGTCAGATCTTCTGGAAGATCTTTCAAAAGACTTGCCAAACGGCATCTAAATCTAGGCAGCTGATAGAGTTGACTGAACTCTGCTGTTTTTCTTTACCCTATTTTCCTCTTCTATTTCTTCATTCTCTTACTTCCTCTGTATTCTCTCTTAGTTTTCTGGTTAACATAACTATTTTTAATGGTTTACTTGAGACGACAGATGCTCTACTAATGTCAACTAAGTTGGATCTAGAGATGACAGACGCTCTATTTTGGTTATTGTACATTTGTCATAGGAAATATTGTCTCATTAAGAAGCAGCTTGAAGATAGGGCTATGGACCATGGTGTTTTTGAACTGCTATGGTTGAAGAACTTGTTGACAGAGTGGCATGCAATTTGAGAGGCCCATGAATCTGTACTGAAACAGTCAAGTGACTATCAACGTAGCTCGCAATTCAGTTTAACATGATCAAACAAAACATATAAAAAGTGGGCCACCTTTAGTATCAGAAGTTATTAGACAATGATACCCGCCCCTTAAGCTACAAAAATATTATTCATGCCTAGCTTGGAAAGATTCTCTTCCAACTTCAATTGAGGCAATCCCTTTGGCAAACGATCAGCTAGCTGGTCACTTGATTTCACAAAAGGTAGACAAACATATCTCTACTAATCACTGTTTCACAGAAAAATGCTTGCTGGCTTCTATATGCTTTGTGCAATCATGTTGAATAGGGTTGTTTGTAGTATTAATAGTGGCTTGGTTGTCATAAAACAACTTCATGGGACAATCAAAGGCAACTCCCAACTTTGTTAGAAGAGTTCAGTCACAGTAATTTAGGGACACCATGAGCCATTGTTCTATACTCAATTTCTAGACTTGATCTTGCTACAATCGATTGTTTCTTTCTCCTCTATGGATCGATTTTTCCTACCAACAAAGTGTAATACTCAGAATTAGATTTTGTCATGAAGAGATCCAGCCCAATCAGCACTAATATGGTCTTCAATCCTTAGATGACCATGAGAGGCATATAACAATCCCTTACCAAGAGTTTCCTTCAAGTAACATGGTATTCTTTCAACCATGTCAAGGAAGTCTTGGCTGATGCATATATATTGATTGACCACACTAACAACATAAAAGATGTCAAGTTCAGTCAATTTGGATAAAACAATTTTCCCACCAATCATTGACACATCGTCCACCTTCTGAAAAGCTCCTCTAAAAAACCAAACTTGACTGTAGATCATTACATATATATATATATACACATTATGTATAAAATACATATTTTAAATATATGCGGGCCAGGCCAGCCCGGGCTGGGCTTTTGAAGTATTTGGCCAAGGCCTGGCCCTGAAATTTGCATGCCTGAACAAAAACAAAGGTATTTGTTTTTGCATGCCAGAATTTCTGTGTCAGGCCAGGCCGAAATGATCACTCCTACCTATTTCACCTTTCATTGTGTAGCTCAAGCTTTTGGTTATGTTACAGTATTAGTTTTACGTTCATTGGATGCAGTGGTATAACATCAGCCACATATACCATTTTGCATATTTGCAGTGATGATGTGTCAGGGAAGAATTTTCTTTATTTTGGGATATTTATTGTTATGATAATTCTGGACTTATTTTTGGTAATGTTACTCTTCTCTGTTGCGATTTATTCTGTTTGTTCTCTCTATGAAATGGAGAGATGGCTATGATATATATATATATATATAGACATGGACACATCTCTTTTTGACACAGACCTGTATGCACCTTCAATGATACTGTGTGTATTTTGTAAGGAATGATATATTATCTGTATACACTTTTTTTTTCCCATTTAGAGCCTTTTGTAGTCATGTGTTATAACCCAAAAAAGTTGTGTTATGTTATTGAACTCATTACTTGTCATTGTGCAAGCAGCATAAGTGGCAATATACTAGGTACTAAATCTCTTAATGTATCTCAATTGAGTCTGGATTTCCTACAAATTTTCCTGTATTAACCAATTACTCTGTTCAAGCTTGGTTGATCTCGCATGTGTGGGGTCTTTCCATGCATATAATGGAAAATCTGCCACATTGTGATTGGTTAGTATAGGAGAAAAAGTTAGGAAATATAGACAATCTCAAATGACTCAGTAATTCTTTTATTCATGCCATTGTTTGCATCACAAGGCTATTTTAAGTAAACTGTTAATAAAATGGAGGACAAGTATTGACTACTTGCTCTCCCAGAGTGATCATGTTTTTTTAATAAGCTCCTGGAGTGACCATGTCATCAACTTTTTATCACTAAACTTATTTGTATGTCTGTATCTAAATGAATCTTTGAATTTGAAAAGTTCAGCATATAATATGGAGAAGTCTGAGGCTTTTGGGAAGCCATTATCTGTATCAAAGGAGAAGATTCATGCAGCATCTGTCTCTACAATTGAGGTATTCAACTATTGCCATGCAGTCCATGTCATTCTTGGCCTTTTTTTTTCTTTTTCCGATATGTAAATTTTGTTGTCTTGAAAATAAGTAGTTAGCTTCCCATTGATATTGATGTTTTAGTACAGTCGTAAAAACAGGCAAACTTGCTCAAGGATGATATTTGTTAGGAGCCTTTATAAAACCTAACATTGGTAGCTGAGTTATTATTTAGAAATGTGTGGCAATGAAATTTATCTGTTTTGCAGGGTTTTAAGGATACAGTTATTGGTCATCCTGAAGTGACTGCTAATTATAAAAAGGCATGCCTCGTCTTCCTTTCCAGTCTTGGTCTTCTCCTTGGTGTAATTCATGACACTAATATCAGGACATCTGCTACTTACTGCTTTTTGTCTGGCAGGTGTCTGGAGATACTTCTTCACTCTCTGGTTCTAAAACAAGCTTTGATAGTTCCAAGGCATGATTCTTCTGTACCTTACTATTTACCTTTCGTCATATGATTGAAAATATTTCCACTTGATCACATAGACTTTTACATGTGTTTCTGTCATATGTAGGCTTTTACAGGCTCCATTATAGAGCACGCTTATAATTCACAAACAAAGCCTGCTGAGCAGACAGTGACTTCATCTCAGGTAGTTCCGTTCATCTTATGGTGATGTATAGTTTACTCACTACCTACATCCCCTAATGGTGTCTGCCTTTCCACAGTCAACTTGTTCACGACCTACAAAACCGGTTTCTAGGTTCAAGATGCAGAAAGGTGGTCGTTGACACAGGTGCCTAGGTGGGAACCTGCTGTACTATTTGATTAAAACATTTATATTTCTGATCGTTGAACATGCTAGACCGTGGGAGTTGCGGTTGTTGTTGTACTTGAAATTGGCAAACACCCACCAAGAGACGAAGAAACCCAAGATTTGCTTCATGGTTGCTGCAAAGTTCTTCAATACATTAGAATGTAATTTGGATAATTTGGATTATTAGATTTCACATAGAACAAAGAAACCTTGGAAAAGGGAAATGAACTTGAGGCAAAATCATCTTATGAGCCAATGATCAGATTAATCTTTTCTGAAACGTTTCCTTCCATTTTCACGAAGAGATAATGGAATCTCGGTATAGTTGTCCTTGAAAACATTTACATACATCATGGCACACAAGTATGAACTGGACGGTAATCATAAAATTTTGATAGAACTTTTTTGATGTGGTATGTTGATGGTAAAATGGGAGAACAAGAACATTTTGCAACCATGGTTGGTCAGTACTTGTTTTGATTTCAGAAGCTGAAATAGGCTTGGAAATGGGAGGGCTTTGTGCTATTTAGAAATGGGTCAGCTTGGAACTTGGAAGTGCTAATGGATGAGGATCAAGTATTTGGGGTTGATTTAAATCCTGTATTGCCTGTTTTTGGGGTGTATAATGAAATAAAAAATAAATGGGAAGTCTCTTGGATGGACATTCTAGCCGAGGTTCATATCGATACCGTGTTTTATGTTTTTTTATTTTTTTATTTTTTTTTCAAAACTGGTTCAGGGGGGCCGGTTTAGGGCTCCTCCACCCCCTGAACTGGTCAGAACCCCGATACACCCCTACAGAGGGTGTATCGGGAAGCCACTGGCACGATACGTATCAGCCGATACATATTGATACTCTGAACCTTGATCTATTTGGCTTGATTTGAGTCCCTTTAATAGGAGAGAGACGTACTAATCTTGTAACTTGTCCTTCGCTCAGCTAGGGTTTCATGATGAAGTTTGAATGCAAATAACATGGGGATTCACGAGTTGCATTACATGAAATAGGTCACTAGTTTGTGGAAACTATCATTTGCCTCAATTTCGGCTTGATTTCGTGGGGTTTTGGGCGCCCAATGGATAATAAGGCATTCCCAACAATGTCTGACTCGAAGTCAAGGCTTTTAGTGGTAGAAAATATTAATTTTGAATTGGGCATAAGAGATATTTTGTTTGTTCATTGGTGTAAGTGGAGGTGTCTTTGGTTTTTCTCGGTGTTTTCTTTAAGCCTGTTTGACATGTTTTAATTGATCCTTCAAGACTATATTGTCCAGATGGAACACCACATATAGTCACTATCTAGACTAATTACTATCAAATGGGATTTAAGCATGATTATATTGCAACTAAGGAACTACTAAAAACTCCATTTCTTGTATTGAGACTTTCTTAAGGCATTAGCATAAGATCACATAAGTATATTAGGAATTTCCAATTGAATCGGAACACTATAGGACAAGCCCTAGGAAACTTTTCTTAGAGTTCTAATAATACATGGACTAATTTTATATTTACTCTAAACTCTTTTGAAGCCTGAATGGTGAATGCTACAGTCTATTGCAATCGAGATTTCTGTTAGACAGTTATGCCCTTAGCTTCAATTAGATTGATGTATTTATTGATATTTATTGTAAATGAATAAAGTGTATAATTGATTCATGTTATTTTGGAATGTTTGTGTAAAACCCTTAAACTGGATATTTATGAGACTCATGTTAGTTTATAATCTTCACAGCCATTGGATAGATTTGGGGAGATTTATCATGCCAAGGCTGACACTGATGTGCTACCAAAAAGGTTGGGGTGACTTGTCTCAGCTGCCAGGATAAGACCCAAAGCACATGTAGTGTGAGTTTTTTTGAAACCCTGAAACGAACCAAATTCCAGTATTGCACTGGCCCTTGGAGACAAATGGACAAGACTGAAATGTTACACCTGACCCCTAAACTCGATTATGGTACTACACTAGGTGTCGGATTTGACTGTCTTTGATATGCCAATCAGTGGGATTCTTAACCGAGTCAAAACCTGGGTATGTTGGGGCAGTCCGAAAATTCAACTGAGTGGGTGATCATAGTGACATGATCAACCCCTTTGTCGGACAAAGTGAATGATCGGGGAATGCACTCTCTCTGATGGAAACCTAAACTACCGATAATTGATTTCGAAGTGTTGAGATTTGTTTTGCAAAATATATTTATTTAGAGATATACATATATATTATGGTTTCACAAAATGTTTGCAAAATGTTTTAATTCCTACGATCCATTTGAGTAGAGAGTGCAACACTATACTTTGCAACCGAGGGAGAGGTCTTCTTTTGTCGGGCAGTGTTTGATCATTATGGGCTGAGAGGTTAAGTGAAAGACCATTGAGGGTTATACTTGATGGGCTAATTTTGCATCTGCCCACGGTCTTTGGGCCTTCATAAGGTGGCTGGACCCAACGACCATTTAGTGTAAATGTTGGGCCTATTAAGAGCCCATACTGATGGACTCAGGGGTTCATTGTGTTCTAGAGTGAATTTGGCCAAGCCTTGTAACAAAGGCTGGGCTGAACCCATGTGACTAATGTATAGATCATTGCTGGGGTCCCATGCCATACAAAGAGAGCCAAACTAGCTAGCATTTAAAGGGAAAGTGAGCTATGTGACTAAATGGGCCTAAAGCCCATTTCGAACTGGGCTTAAGTGAGTTAATTAAAAAGGGGCGAATTCTAGTTTATAATCTGATTAGGATTAACTAAAGGATAAGATAAGTCTTATCCATTTAAGAGTCCAAATCCAAATATTAGATTTGGATCAAGAAACTCTTTCCTAATTGGATTAGGAAGCTGATCTAAAGAAGACTATAAATAGGGGGCGAATTCACCAGTTTCATGTACTTAGCAATCTGCAGAATTCTCCTCTAATTCGATTTCCACCCTTGGATATGATCAAGAATAGTTCTTGATATTGTTTGTTGCTAGAAGAAACAATCTAAAGTCATGCTCACCAGCCTCTTGCGTGATTCTTGCTGAAGAATTAGGGTTCTTGCTGAAGAATCACTTTGTTGATCCTACCTCACCATAAGCTTTGTCATCTTTAGTGGAGGTGAGTTTTGGTCACATCTTTGGGCATGAACACCTACGTTGGGAGTTCCTGTTATTCTATATCAGGTACATCCTTACTTGCTTCCTTTTGGTTTCAGATTTGGTTTGGTTTGTTTCAAGAACGAACCTTGAAAATGCAGTTTTCTAAATTAGGGAATGGGATTCTCGGAAGGGAGAAAGAAAATTTTTGAAATTTTGCCCTACCTCCCTGCAAGGTTTGGCCATCTATATGATGGATCTCCACTCCCTTCAGTGGTATCAGAGTCGGGTTCAAGTCTTGAACCAAATTTAGACCAGATTTGGAATTGCGCAAATGGGCAGAAGGTGTTTTACTCAATTTGTGCAATTTGTAGTTTTATTGGGAATTGGTTCCTGGTTTTGGGCATATGATCTGAAAGATAAATTCTTTATTATTTTGTTATATCTGTAGAATTGTTCTGTGGATGTTTCTTGAATTTTGGGTTGCAAGTGTGGTGGAGATCGAAATCTTTTTGGCACCAAGTGTTGCACACCCTATTTATTTTATTCTATTCGATTTGGTCTGTAAATATTTTTTTTAATTTTAGACAAATGGTATAGGATTTGATCTGATGTAAATTAATAGATAAAATAGGTTTTTCTATTTTTTTACATTGGAAGAATTGCTGGAAGTCTACAAGGAGAAGATTTTGCAGAACCAAATTCAGCTATCTGCGATTTACAGATATGGAACTTGCAATCTACGAACTAACTTTTTTTCTTGTAGGATTGTAGCACCACGAACAACCCTCTGATTATTGTTTTGCTAATCTTGAATGTCTTTTTTGGCTATAATTAATTTTCAGATCATAACCTTGAATTGAATCTTGCAATAGACACCAAACCCTAGGTTGATTTGACCCAGATTGGACCAAACTGGTTGGACCGAATCTGTGGTTCAATAAGGACTGTTCTTAGCCCTAATTTTTTTATTATGGGCCAGGGGTTTGATGGCCCATTGCAAGATGCAATTCGACCCACCTTGTAAAAACCCAATTTTATTAAGTTAAATCTGAATCAGCCCTAATTTAGCATAAATGCTATATGGGCTGAACTGCAATACCTAGATAATGTTATATGATAATGTTATAGGCTTTAATGGGCTGATACTAATTTAATCTAATTAATTTAGGGTTTTACAGATGATTTAATTGATTGGATCAATTATGTGATTATTTCATGCATGTGATGTGTGATATGTGATGTGCTACGTACATGGGCCATAAGCACTTAGCCCATGTTAATTTGATAGTGGCTATTTCACACACCATGGCTGAATGCACATCATTGCCATGGTGCCCTTAAGATCATTGGATGATCTCCTTTCTTGATGGGCCCCACATCAGCTTCCTCCCCAAGAGTAATCGTACAGAACCCTTGCCCGTTTAGGGCCCATCTAAATTTGACTTTGAGAAACTCAGTGGAAGCCACTTTGGTTTGACCTAAATAAGAACTATGGTGTAATTACTCGTTCCCTCTAGCAAAATATAAGTGCATGTGATAGGGAGATTCATATGATGAACTCTCTAAAGGCCTTCCATCATTAGCATGAAGATAGGCTTATCAGTAACGAGGAGATGCACCATAAAATTGGGTTATCCATTCATTGGTGTGTCTGTTGAATTGTTTCATAAGATGATAGGGTTGTCATAGACTGATGTGGGAGGGGCTTATCCTAAAATGGAAGATTCTCTCACGGTACTTTGGCGTTCACGAATATGATAGGTAAGCACTTATTGGACAGAAATGTTTAACCTAAAATGACAATGAACCTTGTTTGACTAAGGCCAAAGGGAAAGCTCATAAGATGAGTGGATATGATCCTTCATAGAAGGTGGTGGGGTTATGCAACTAAAACAGTTGGTTCCATGCACTGTATGTGATTTCCTACATTTCTAGAGACATAACCGCAGTCTCCGTCACTAAGATGGGAGGGAAATCTTAGAGATGAATAAATGGAAATGGAACATAGATTAAAAGCCATTTCTATGTGGTTAACATGAAACAATTTAGGTTGTGGACTAATAATCTGCTTTGCCTTTATCAGAAATGGCAAATGGACAATTTGCCAAATTGTTGGATGACAACAAGCTTAAGGGCCCAAACTATTCTAACTGGTTCTGTAACCTTATGCTGCTATTAACGTCCAAGAAATTGGACAAGGTTGCTAAAAACCCTACTCTGGATCATTTTGGGTGATAGGGCTTCTGAGGCCCGTAGGAAGGAATATCAAGAATGGGAATAGAAGAACTCTCTTGCCTGATGTTACATCATAGCCTCCCTCAAAAATCCGATACAGAGATAGATCGATTAGATTGAAGTGTCCAAGGATATCCTGAATAGTCTGAGGACGATGTATGAAGAGCATAATCATTTTACTCGACAGAAGGTCCTAAAGTTGTTTATGACCACTAGAATGATTGAGAGCCAAATGGTTCATGACCATTATCTAAAGATGATGGGTTACATCAAAGAACTGGAGGCTCTCAGGTCTGGGCTTGATCATGTCACCAAAGTTGATGTCATCCTAAACTCCTTGCCTCCCTCCTTCAATCAGTTTATCATGAACTATAACATGAATAAGCTAAATGTTAGCCTTCAGGAACTCAATAATATGTTGTAGAGGGCTAAAGAACTGATTAAGAAGGACAAATCGATAGCCATGCTTGTTGAAGGTGGCAATTCGGGTAAGAAAAAGAGGAGGGCAAAGAAAAAGCCTCAGAAAAAGGTTAGCAAGCCTAAAAGGCAAAAGAAAGACAAGACATCGGATGCTTGTCACTTTTGCAAGCAGACCGGCCACTAGAAGAGGAATTGTCCTCAGTACCTAGAGACTAAGAAGCAAGGTAATTTTGAATCTTTCGTCATAGAGACCAATTTGTTAGTCACTTCTGCCTCCTGGTGTATTGACTCTAAGGCTTCTACTCATGCGTGTAACTCACTGCAGGGGTTCAAGACAAGCAGAAGACTGAGTGACGGGGAAGTGACTTTCTACTTGGGGACTTCTGCAATAGTTTCAGCTATAGCTATAGGAACTGTAGAATTAGTTTTCAGAGAAGGAATTATTATACTTAAAGATTGTCTTTATGTACCGAACTTAAGAAGAAATTTGATTTAATTCTCAAAGTTGTGTTTGGATGGTTATTCTATTTTATTCAGTAATGTGATTACTATCAAATAGAATAACAAATTCCTCACTTACAGAGAACTCGAGAATGATCTCTATGTTCTCCATCATTCTCTGGAAACAAACATAACCAAAACTACGTCGGAAATAATCCCCAAGAAGAGAACACGTGAAATAGTTAATCCCACGTGCATGTTGCATTACCGACTTGGCCACATTAATATAGATCGTATCACAAGGTTGGTAAATGATGGTCCTTTGGATTTTCTAATTGTAGAAGATCTTCCAGCTTGTGAACCTTGCCTTCAGGGTAAGATAACGAAATGGCCATTTACAGGTAAGCCTGAAAGATCTACAGGCACACTTGACCTTATACATATTGATATATGTGGTCCCATGAATGTTAGGACATGTAACCAGCACGTGTATTTTATAACATTCATCGATGACTTCTCACGGTATGGTTACGTGTACCTAATGAGACACAAGTTTGAATCCTTTGAAAGGTTCAAAGAGTTCAGACAAGAGGTTGAGAAATAGTTGGGGAGACAAATTAACGCCCTTCGATCAAATCAAGGAGGCAGATATCTCTCCGACGAATTCAGGGATTACTTGAAGGATAATGAGATTGTATCACAACTAGCTCCTCTTGCAACACCACAATTAAACAGTGTATCGGAGAGGAGAAATCAGATTCTATTGGATATGGTCCGTTCACTTCTCGTCCGCTTAGAGTTGCCTACATCCTTTTGGGGGTACACATTAGAGACTGCGATATACGTCGTGCTGAACCGGGTTCCAACCAAATAAGTTCCTAAGACTTCATATGAGCTATGGACCGATAAGAAACCAAGTGTAAAACACTTGAAGATTTGGGATTGTCCAATACATGTTAAAAGAACAAGTACTGACAAATTGGAATCTAAGACCAGTCGTTGCTTACTTGTATGTTACCCCAAAGGCTCTATAAGATATTTATTCTATGACCCAAAAGAGCAAAAAATGTTTGCAGTCGAAATGCCCATTTCTTGGAAGAAGATTACATCTTGAACAATCATCATCAGGAAGTTGTTCTTGATGAGAAGAGCTTAGGGTAGTGGGAAATGTCCCACAGGTTCCAGATAATAACCAACCTAAAAGGTCTACCTAGGTATTTAGGCCTCTAGTTTGTTACGGCTATGATCAAGAAAGTTACTTGATGGAAGCCAAGATTAGTGAGGAGGATCCCATGACTTATACGGAAGCTATGTTGGACATAGATTCCTTGAAGTGGGTAGACGCCAGGAAAGCCGAGATGGACTCGGTGGAGACCAACAAGGTCTGGACTCTTGTAGACCCACCCCCTGGGGTGAAAGCAATTGGTTGCAAGTGGATTTACAAGAGGAATAAGGGCCCAGATGGTAACATTGAGACCTATAAATCTCATCTTGTGGCGAAAGGGTACAATCAAAAAGAGGAAATCGACTATGAGGAAACCTTTTCACCAGTGGCCATGCTTAAGTCTATTAGAATCCTGCTAGCTGTAGCAGCATACCATGATTACGAAATTTGGCAAATGGATGTCAAAACCGCGTTCCTGAATGGAGATCTTACTGAAAATATCTATATGCAACAACCACAAGATTTTATTGCTGCAAGTCAGGAACACATGGTGTGTAAACTCAATTGATCCATATATGGGCTTAAGCAAGCTTCTAGGAGCTGGAACATCCGGTTTGACACTACTATCAAATAGTTTAACTTTGAACAGAATCCGGATGAGCCTTGTGTTTACAAGAAGACAGTGGGAAATAAGGTTACGTTCCTGGTTCTGTATGTAGATGATATTCTACTCATTGGGAATGACGTAGGAATGTTAACTATGGTGAAAGTATCGCTTTCACAGAAATTCTCCATGAAAGATCTTGGAGAAGCCTCCTGCATCTTAGGACTTCGACTCTATAGAGATAGATCAAAGAGGATAATAAGATTATCCTAATCTACTTACATTAACAAGATTGTCAAAAGATACAGTATGAAGAACTCCAAGAAAGGAAATTTTCCTTTCAGGCATGGAGTCATTCTTTCCAAGGGTATGTCTCCCAAGATTCCTGAGGAGATTGAGGGCATGAGAAAGGTTCCCTATGCCTCAGCTGTAGGAAGCATCATATATGCCATGCTATGCACTTGGCCTGACATTGCTTAGGAAGTGAGTGTGGTAAGTAGGTTTCAATCAAACCTAGGTCAGGAGCACTGGACAGATGTGAAACACATACTAAAATACATTTGAAGGACAAAAGAGTTGTCTGGTATTCGATGGTAGTTCACTACAGATCCAAGAGTATACTGATGCCGATTTCCAATCAGACCCAGATAATAGAAAGTCTACATCTGGTTACATCTTCACAATGGGGTCCTGTGCAGTTAGCTGGAAGAGTAGAAAACAGGGGTCCACTACAGATTTCACAACCGAGGCCGAATACATTGCCACAAGTGAAGCTACCAAGGAAGCCATTTGGATGAAAAAATTCATTCAGGAATTAGGAGTAGTTCCATCCAGCACATCACCCATTTCATTGTTGTGTGACAGCATTGGAGCCATTGCTTAGGCTAAGGGGCCACGAGCCCACTCGAAGTTGAAGCACATCAAGAGGAAGTACCATGTACTATGGGAGATTGTTGGTAGAGGGAACATCCAAATTCAAAAGGTAGCGTCAACGGAGAATGTAGCAGACCCACTAACTAAGTCACTGATACAGAAAGTGTTTGAGAAACACGTAGAAAGTATGAGACTCTGACTTGTACTAGATGGACCTAAGTGCAAGTGGGAGCTGTTAGACAATTATGCCCTTAGCTCCAATCAGATTGATATACTTATTGACATTTATTGCAAGTGAAAAATACGTGGACCTAAGTGCAAGTGGGATCAACCCCTTTGTCGGACAAAGTGAATGATCGGGGAATGCACTCTCTCTGATGGAAACCTAAACTGCCGACAGTTGATTTCAATGTGTTGAGATTTGTTTTGCAAAATATGTTTATATAGAGATATACATATATATTATGGTTTCACAAAATGTTTGCAAATGGTTTTAATTCCCGGGAAACATGTGAGTAGAGAGTTTAATACTCTACCTTGCAGCCGAGGGAGAGGTCATCTCTTGTTGGGTAGTGTTTGATCATTATGGGCTGAGAGGTTAAGTGTAAGACAATTGAGGGTTATACCTGATGGGTGAATCTTGCATCTACCCATAGTCCTTGGGCCTTCATAAGGTGGCTGGACCCAATGATCATTTATTGTAAACGTTGGGCCCATTAAGAGCCCATACAGATGGACTTAGGGGTTCACTGTGTCGTACAGTGAATTTGGCCAGGCCTAGTAACAAAGGTTGGGCTGAACCCATGTGGCTAATGTGTAGATCAATGCTAGGGTCCCATGCCATACAAAGAGAGCCGAGCTAGCCAATGTTTAAAGGGAAAGTGAATTATCTGACTAAATGGGCCTAAAGCCCTTTTCGAACTGGCTTAAGTGAGTTAATTAAAAAGCGATAGATTATGTTTTATAATCTGATTAGGATTAGTTAAAGGATAAGATAAGTCTTATCCATTTAAGATTCCAGATCCAAATATCAGATTTGGATCAAGAAACTCTTTCACTAGTTTTGTACACTCAATAATCTGCAGAATTCTCCGCTTGTTCTTGCCACCCCTTCCCAATTCGATTTCCACCTTTGGATCTGATCAAGAATAGTTCTTGATATTGTTTGTTGCTAGAAGAAACAATCTAAAGTCGTGCTCATAGCCCCTTGTGTGATTTTTGCTGAAGAACCACTTTGCTCATCCTACCTCACCATAAGCTGTGTCATCTTCAGTGGAGGCGGGTTTTGATCACCTCTTTAGGCGTGAATACCTATATTGGGAGTTACTATTGTTTCGTATAAGGTACATCCATACTTTCTTCCTTTTTGTTTCCGATTTGGTCCGGTTTGTTTCAAGAATAAACCTTGGAAATGTAATTTTCTAAATTATGGAATATGATTCCCAAAAGGGAGAAATAAAATTTTTGAAATTTTGCCCATGCTCCCTACAAGGTCCGACCATCCATATGATGGATCTCCCTTCCCTTCAATTTCTCCCTACGAGTCATTGTTGAACTTTAGTTTTTGGTTCAAGACTCTTTCGGATTCTAATGCTTATATAGGAGTCTTACCCTCTTTGAGATTCCTTTGCTAGAGTTTTAGTCCAAGTAGGATTTATGTCTAGAGTCTTGATTCAACTCAACTTCTTAGCTGTGATGCTCTCCTTTTGTTTGAAGGTGACAATCCATTATTGGACATTCCTACAAATATACTCACACATGGTCACCCAATATATAGAATGCAATAATTACAACTATTTAGTAGCTTTCCTCATGGTATATCAAAGTAATTGATCACAACCTTACAATCCTAGAGATCCTCAAGTCCAAGGATAGAATAGATTATGCATTATATTGATTAATGTAACTCATAATGACAAAAATACTTTTAAATATCTTAACTAGATCATATCGGTGTGTATCCCAGTACACATCCACATTGTAGTTTTGAGTCTCACCCCAATGGTTACGATTACACCACACCATTAGATGTGATAATTTAAGGCTTATAAGGAACTAAATTATTTAGTTCCTATTAGCATCTATGTATCCTTCTCCTTATATGATCATGTCTAGTGAAGAGGAGACCTGGGTGTCTTTTAGATAGGTTAGAACTCTCTTTGCAACCTTGAAATGAGTAGGTTTAGGTGCATGCATATATTGACTTAGAACACTTACAACAAAGGCAAAATTTGGTCTTGTCATGGAAAGATGTGATAGCCTTCCAGTGAGTCTTTGGTATTGATGAACATCTAAAACTATCTCCTCACAACTTCTAAGTTTATGACTTGGATTCATTGGAGAGTCAACTAGTTTACACCCTAACTTTATATTTGTCCTTCAATAGATCAAGAATATACTTCTGTTGTGAGATAAAGATACATTGTCAGATCGAACAATTTTAATGCCAAGAAAATATTTCAAAGGACCGAGATCTTTAACATCCAACTGTGAAGTTAATAATTTCTTCAGTACTTGAATTTCTTCCTCCCAGTTTCCTATGATTACAATATCATCCACATACACAATCACAATAGCAACTAGCTTAACTTTTTATTTTCACAAACTACGTATGATTAGTGCAAAACCAAACTGATGGAAAACACAATTAAACCTCTCAAACCAAGCTTGAGAGGATTGTTTCAATCCATTTAATGACTTTTTCAACCAACAAACTTTGTCCTCACTACCTTGCACTTAAAACCCATGAGGTTGAACCATATACACTTCATTATCATGATCACCATTCAAAAAAGCATTTTTCACAATAGGCGAGACTTGTTGCTAAAGGGTTCTCTTAGACACATGGAGTTCATCTTCACAATAGGTGCAAAAGTTTCATTATAATCCACACCATGTGTCTGAGAGAACCCTTTAGCAACAAATCTCGCCTTATACCTCTCAATAAACCTATCAAAACAATGCTTTATTGTAAACACCCACTTAAAGTCAACATGTTTCTTTCCTTTTAGAAGATCAACAAGGTCCCATGTGTGACTTTTATGAATGGCAGAAATTTCCTTGCACAGCATTTTTCTTCTAAGGCCTCTATAACGCATTTAGGAATAGACACTATAAATAGCAAAAATAAAGGCACAATACTTAGGAGGCAAATGAGCAATGGAAGAAAAATGAACAATAGAGTGCTTGGTACATTCCCGTACACCCTTACAAAGAGCAATGGGGAGATCAATATTATAGGAAGACAGTTCAGAAGTACTTAAAGGGTGACTGGCATGAAGATTTACCTTGTGAGAGTCTAGCGATAATTATTGCACTTCAGTTGGAGCCACATTTGTATTTAGTGGTTGATCTAACAACAGACCTTTGTAATGTTGCCAATTATAATGAGAGAATGTATGACAAAGAGGTAGACGCGGCGGAAGAGGAGGTGGAGAAGACAATTGCTGAGATGGTTGAGATTGGGACTTAGAAGAGGTGACAGGAGATGGAATAATTTCTTTCATGGTGGAACTGTGGTATGATGATAGTGGATTAATCAGCCTATCTGCTTCTTTTTTTTTTCTTTCCTCTCTATTTATCTATTTATCTTAATTGGAGTCGAATATGGGGATGAGATAGGGTGTCTTCCTATAATACCATAAGATAAAAGAGGAGAGGGTAGAGGGTATTCGATCTTTTGTAGATTAGAAGAGTGAAGAGGGATCAAGTCGGTGAAAATAGGGTATACTTAAGATGAACAAACACCAATATCCGGATTTTGTAGTTTAGAAGTGTGAAGATGGATTAGGTTGGTCAAAATAGAGCATACTTGAAGTAAAGTAATGGTAATAACATGAAATTAAAAAATAAAATAAAAAATAATAATAAAAGAGAAAAGAGTAAATAGAAGAACAAAAAACTATAACCGTAGGTTTAGTTAACAGATCTAGTTTTTCAGTTTGGTAAGTAGAATATATTTGCAAAAGGGGAAATAAGCTCTAAAAAATATAATAATAAAAAATGAAAAATAAATAAAAAGAAAATATTAAAATATGAAAGATGCAAAGAAAGCAAAAAATATATTTAAGGAGGTTTCTCTTTTGATGCTTCGCTTCTCATTTGTGTTGCTTATTATGCTTTTTATCAATTGAATAATTGTTTATTTATGCTTGTTGTTATACCATGTGGGCCCCACCTATTGGACCTGGGAGAGGGGTGCTTAACCCCTTCCCTCTTCCATCTGAGACTTATCCAGACTGGTGTAGTTAGTGCTTGGGCTTTAGAGTCATTATTAAATCGAACGCATTTTTTGATGTTGATTTTGGAGGTCCCATCACCTCCAATTTCGTATTTGATGGGTGGCGACTCCATTTCCAGCCCAAGTGGTAAGTGAGCCCAGTTTTTCTGATGCTCACAGACTGGTGACTCCACTGGAGAGTTCTCAAACCATAGGTGGGGCCCACATGGGGCCTGTTTGGGCTTGATTTCTATTTTTTGTATATATGCTTGTTTATGTGTTATTTCCTTTTATTTTAGTAAAACCTACTCATTTTCTAATGATTAGATAGTTGTTTACTGCTTTATATCTGTTATTGCTTATCTGTTCACTTACACTCTTTACACACCATTTTGAATTAGTTTTAGCACGCATATCACTGACAATTTCCATCAACTCAAGATTGTAGTTCAAAAGCTAATCGATCAAGGTCTCATTGCATTTCCTGAGCCTCATGAGTAATCTTTGAGCTAAATTGTTCTCCCTTTTGTCAACATGTTTTGATTGTTGTCTATGGCCAATGTTGGGTATTATCTCTGAGATAGGGGGTCAATGCTCTCTACCCTGCCTCCAGCCATCGAGAGTCTCCTTTTGTTATTGCATCTAGTTTGTTATTCTCTCTTCTTTGCCATTCTAAGGCAATTTGAACAACGTCCGACCTGATCCCTTTCAAAGGGGTACTAGAGCAGACCATCTCATGGGTCTGACCACTTTCATAAATAAAATATTATTTTCCCTCATTTCTCTTTCCCTTGCCTGAGATGCTTACTCATAAGAGAGTGATTAGTCCATTCAAGGTTGTATATTCGCAGAAGGCAGAGTTTGCCTCCTCTCAGAGTTCCGAAAGCATGCCTGAAGAAAAGTTAGTTGAACTTCCTGGTAACCTCCTAGCCCGTAATAAAACCGTCATCTTTGACCAAACTAGGGCAGAATTGTAGCCACCAAAGAATGCTACATTCCCCTTGAATAATGCCTGAGCCGGCATAAAATAAAGGCACCATCCTAACCTAGTGTTTGTTGATTAATCAAAGAAAGGATTGGATGCCATCATTGGCCGTTCTTCTTTCCTCAGTAATCCCTTGAATTTACAAAAGTTGCTAGTTAACCAGTTGACCTTATGCATTAGACATTTTTTTGGCAAATTAGCCAAACCACAAGATACACCTCATGGATCATTAAAGGGCTAAAAAAAAGGAAAAATAGAGAGAAAAAAAACAAAAAAAAAGAGAAAGAGAATATCCAATGAGGCTTTGCTCAACATATACTATGCTCAACATATGCTTTTTCAATACGTGACGTGCAATCAATAATGAAATGAAGGGAGGCCATCCTTGGCTGCTTGTTTGACATTGTGTAGTAAAAACCCTTAGTTGGCCCTTTGAGCCTCCTGCCAGACTTTTCTTCACAATAAATACTTTCTAGCAAGTGGGTGTCAAAACAAGTGGAATGCGATTAGAGCAATCGAGCAAGAGCTTAAAGAAAAGGAGAAAAGAAAAAAAGGGAGAAAAATGAAAAATAAATGGAAGAGAAGCGCAAAAAAGGATAAAAATAAAAAAAAGGAAAAAATGAAGGAATTGTTGACAACTTTGCTAAAAATGAAATACTCAAGGAAATTGGGGCAAGGAAGATCAATTCAAAAGTTGAATTGACAAACAAAAAATCAAGAAGCAGTCAGGAGAAACTGGGGCAGTTAATATGATTTCATCATTATGGGAGCTTTTATGATGACACCCACATGTAGTTTTGATTTTCCTTACCCATTTACATTTTGTCCCAAAATAAAGTCCTCCTTGATCAATAAGAAGGCACGATTCATGTTGGTGAAGAATATGAAAAGCCTTGAAAAAAAAATAAAGAAAAGAAAAAAAATTGATGATGAAAATATAATGATTTCCCAAGAGGTGATCCAGGTATCTGATGCCTCCTATCAATTGTTATTTGGGCCTTTTAACCCATCATTTGTGACCTTCCCAGACCATATTTCGTCCTAATGAGCAAGATCTCTTCGATCTTTGAAAAATTGACAAATCAGCACTAGACAGACCTATTTGGCCAGCGATGAAGGATCATAGTTGTTACTTGCTCCATTGAAGTATTAGCTTCATAGCCCACCATTTTTGTTAACCAGAAAAAAAAGAGAGAGAAGAAGAAAACAAAAATTAAAAGAAAAAACTGGGGCATACCCCCCCCTTCTTTGGTGAATGTTATTCTTATAGTGAATCCCTTGTTTAACAACTTACAATTCTATCGCACATGCTTTTGAACTCAATGAGTTTTAAGGGACGATCCTGAAGAGAGGGTACACACTCTCATCTAATGCGAACCAGAAATATACCATTTAGACATAATCACTTTTATATGAATTGAGGTCGAAGCCACTTTTGCCTTTGGGTTTTAAAGCTTTTCCTTCTTACCATTCTCATATTTCATTGATCAATGAAATTTTGACATTTTCAGTACATACCCATTTTTATCTTGGCATTACCATCACATCATATCCTTTTGCTTGTTTCTATGTTGGTTATTCTAAGCTCTTTTGTGCAAATCATTGCCTTATTCTTCAAAAAATCCTTCAAGTGTTTATTTTGTGCCCCGGTGTTCTGCTTCATGATTCTATAATTTTATTGAAGATTTGTCAGTTAAAGTATTTGAATTCCAAATTTCATTGATGATATTCATTAAAATTTCGTCGGTCATGTCAGCCTCTATGCCTTGACCCGTGTCTATCTTCCGTTGGTCATGTCAGCCTCTATGCTTTGACCCACGTCTATCTTCCATTGGTCATGTCGGCTTCCATGCTTTGACTCAGGTCAGAAATTCCATTGGTCATGTTAGCCTCTATGCTTTGACCCGTGTTTGTCTTCCATTGGTCATGTCAGCGTCTATACTTTGATCCACGTATGTCTTCCGTTAGTCATGTCAACCTCTATGCTTTGACCTGCGTCTGTCTTCCTTTGGTCATGTTAGCCTCTATGCTTTGGCCCACGTCAGAAATTCCGTTGGTCATGTCAGCCTCTATGCTTTGACCCGCCTTTGTCTTCTATTAGTCATGTCAGCCTCTATGCTTTGACCCGCGTCTATCTTCCGTTGGTCATGTCAGCCTCCATGCTTTGACCCGTGTCAGAAATCCCGTTTGTAAATCTCCTTTCTTCCACCAACACTAGTTTTAATTGAATAAACAGAGATGATATAAATGATAATAAAAATTAGAAAAAACAACAAAAAAAATAAAAAAAGAAAGAAGAATGAAATGAATGATAAATAATATTTGAAACTCTTATTTTACATTGTGTTGTGTCAAAAAGCAGTTATTAAAATCTTTCAAAATGTTCTAAAAAAACTAAAGAATATTTGCTGGTGTTTTATGATGGTGCTTTGTAAGAATTTTGAACCTTTGTCTTAATGAATGATTTGTTTGTCTCTAACGTGTTTTTCTTAGTGATAGATTTACTTTGGTCCAATTTTTCGTAGTTTTATCCTAGATCTAGTTTTAGCAGTTTTATCCCAAATCTAGCTTTATTAGTTTTATCTTAGAACCAGTTTTCATTGACCTGCATCAAAAAATTTCGTTGGTCATGTCAGTCTCTATGCTTTGACCAACGTCAGAAAATTCCATTGGTCATGTCAACCTCTATGTTTTGACCCGCATTAGAAATTTTCTCAGTTTTATCCAAAATCCAGTTTCTGTAGATTTACCTTGATTCTATAAGTTTTTTGATACCTTGGAGGGGTCATTTTTCAAAATAAATAGTTTTCATATTATCAGTTGTTTTTATTGTTTTCTTTTATGGCAAATGTACCTTGATTCCAAAGGTTCTTGATACCTAGGAAGGGTCACTTTGCTAAGAATAAAATGGCCTGAACATGATGAAACAATGCTGCATGGGAACTCCCTTTCGTCCCACTCCTCCTTCCTCATCTTGCCCCTCTTCCAAGCCGCCCTTCACAAAAATCTTTGTGTGCTTCTTTCGGTCTTTGTTGTTTCGTAGTTTCCTACCTTACAACAAAGAGGGGCAGTTGTAAGCACCTGATTTTTGCTCAGTCTGCCACCTGAGCCTCCAATCCACCTCAAACACCTGATCATACCATTCCGACCTCTCCGAAACACCCCAAAACCCAGACAACCCAAATTTCACCCCGGGAGCCCTCAGATCTATCGTTAAACCTACCCGATACCTATCCGATGGTCTCCGATCGACCCTCACTTACACCTCAACCATTAGATCAGACACAACCATCAGACTTGACACATTCCGAAACACCTACCCATGAAATTTGAACTCAAGATTCCTTCGTTAACCCGTCCATCAAACAAAGATTCCATTTTGACCTTTCTCGTACCCACAACTCATATCCACTTGATCCAAGCGCTTCTAAACCAATCAAACTTTTCCAATCACCCTAGAATACCAAAAGACCCCTACATATGAAATTCCATCCCAAAATACTTTCATTTACCCTTGATCACACAGATTCTATTTCAAGGCTCCAGATTGATTGGATCCAAATCTACTCGATCCGGGCCCAATTGGCTCAATCTTATTTTACCAATCATCTCAAACTACCCAAAAACCTCACCTGGAGAAAGATTCCATTTTGAGCCCCCACATTAAATGAATCGAACCCTTTCCAGATCTACCCAATCTGGGCCTAGTCGGGCCAATCTGACCCCACCAATCGACAAAGAATGTCTAAAAACCCCACCCCATGAAATTTGATTCATGCCTCTTCATCCAAAAAGATTCCATTTTGACCAATCTCACTAGCCCTCATGCATCCAAACCCTCTTTGTGGGCATACCAATCTCGACCCTTCAATTTTTGACACAATCTTAGCCATCCATCCCAATCCCGGTTTACCAACCTTTTCCTAAATTACAAAATTACCCTCAATTTTTATAAAATTACAAAAACACCCCCTGGCGCCATTTAAAAGAGACCAATTCCTTCATTTTCACCCTAAGGCGGAGAAAGGGGAAGAGATGACTGTTCATCATCTTCAACCTTCAAACCCAAACCAGAGGGGTAGCGACTAGAGATTCGTCTTCCTCCGATTCCTTCCGCCCTCTTATTCTTCGATCCTTCTCCTATGCTCTCCACCTCCCTCACTATCTTTTCTCTCGCTAGTGAGCTACTGTTCACCTTCTCCTCAGTCGAAAACAAGGGATTTGCAGCGGCGATTTTCTCCCCTTCATTCCCATTCGAATCCACTGGAAACCCTACGGTTTGGTCACCAGTTAGCCCCTTCATCCCACGCTGCTTTTCTATCATCTGGTCACCAGTTAGCCCCCTCCCCTTAGCTTCATCCTCACGGCTGGCGGAGAAGAGCCTGCGGTAGCAGCAACGGTAAGCTTAAATGTGAATCACCGGAGGCATCATCTTCACATCGTTCTCTCGATCGTAATCAGCGTTTTCTATTACCGTTTGAAAGCAAATATACCAAAAGGAGTTGAGATTCCCCCGCAACAGCGATTGATTCTAGGCCAACATATAGTAAATCTTGTCATTCTCTCCTACAATAGTTTCTCTTTTAGTTCTTTTTTTCGACATTGTCTTTGTCTGATATTTGAATCGATTGCAAGTTGTGTGGAGTGAGGTTTGGCGGAGTTGGTAATCGACTCCGTTGAACCAGCTCCCGTAGGTTTCAGTACTAGTTATGGGTTTTTTTTTTTCGTTTTTTGATTTATTGCTATTTTTTATAACTGATTTATTTTGCTGATAATTTCTTTCACGGTGGAACTGTGGTGTGATGATAGTGGATTAATCAGTCTATTTCTTTCCTCTCTATTTATCTATTTATCTGAATTTGGGTTGGATAGGGGGATGAGATAGGGGTGTCTTCGTATAATACCATATCAAAGATAAAAGAGGAGAGGGTAGAGGGTATTCGATCTTTTGTAGATTAGAAGAGTGAAGAGGGATAAGGTCGGTGAAAACAGGGTATACTTAAAATGAACAAACACCGATATCCGGTTTTTGCAGTTTAGAAGAGTGAAGAGGGATTATGTTGGTGAAAATAGAGCACATTGAAGTAAAGTAATGGCAATAACATGAAATTAAAAAATAAAATAAAATAAGTAATAATAAAAGAGAAAAAAGAAAAAAAAGAACAAAAAACTATAATCGTAGGTTTAGTTAACAAATCTAGTTTTTTAGTTTGGTAAGTAGAATATATTTGCAAAAGGGGAAATAAGCTCTAAAAAATATAATAATAAAAAATGAAAAATAAATAAAAAGAAAATATTAAAAAAATATAAAAATATAAAAGATGCAAAGAAAGCAAAAAATATATTTAAGGAGGTTTATCTTATGATGCTTCACTTCTCATTTCTGTTGCTAATTATGCTTTTTATCAATTGAATAATTGCTTATTTATGCTTGTTGTTATGTCATGTGGGCCCCACCTATTGGACCTGGGAGAGGGTGCTTAACTCCTTCCCTCTCCCATCCGAGACTTATCCAAACTGGTGTAGCTAGTGCTTGGGCTTTGGAGTCACTGTTAAACCGAACGCATTTTTCGATGTTGATTTCAGACGTCCCATCACCTCCAATTCCGTATTTGATGGGTGGCGGCTCAATTTCCAGCCCAAGTAATAAGTGAGCCCGGTTTTTCCGATGCTCACAACCATCACCTAGAAGTCTAGTTGGTTTTAGTAAAAATCCTCAAGGGGTTGCTTGAAGTAGAAGACGTAGGCTAGGGTTGCCCAAATTGCCTCTATAAAAGTATTGTGTGCATTGTTCTTTTGTTTTCCTTGTGCTTTATTTTGTTCTTGCTTTAGTTCCTATAGTTTTACATTTGCAATTATTCTTTACATTATTGTTCATTTACTTTTATTTGTTGTAGTATATTGTGAATTGTATTCATTTCTGTAGTTATTTGATTCACATGTTATTATCATTATCTATTTAATTACATTGTATTGTTCTTATTGTTGATTCAAAAGTGTTGCTTATATTATTTGTTGAATCTTCTAGTTCCATTTCTTTAATCATTGTGCACATACACTCTAAGTCTTCCATTCCTTGGTGGCTTATCTCATCCCGACAACCCTAGGAGCCCAATCCGACCAAGACACGGGTCTGTCGTTGTAAGAAGGTATTCCATGCTCAAGGTAAGGGACCCCCAGCTCCGAACACCCATACTACTACTTAGTTTGGACCGGCATCCCTATAGCTCGGCCCAGCCATCCATCACCTCCTACTGACTTGAGTGTCGGAATACCAACCCGGGGATAACTCCTCGAACCTCTGACTTCTCCTTTCTTGATCACAGGTCTTGAAGCGCGGTCGCGTCCATATACACCGCCCTGTTGGCAAGGACTATTTGGTTGCTCTCCTTAGTTTGTGCACCACCTTGGATTAAGCAACATCAGATTGGTGCCGTCTGTGGGAAACGCACAAAAAACCTTTCCCAAAAATCTTTCATTCCTCACTGCACAATCAAGAAAAGTGATCAAGATGCTCAAGAACCAGTTCGAACGATCAACAGGTCGATCCCCATCTCGAGAATCTCGGCATCGCAGCCCTCCGCATCAAGAAATTCCACAGCCTCCAGCCGCGATTGATCCTGTATAGTTCCGATCAATGCAAGAGAGTCGATAAGATCTTCGAGATGATGCAGACACTAGGATCTGTGGCACCGTCCAGCCGGACCATCCCCCTCATGCCCCAATGCATACGAAAGACGATCCTCATCCCGAGGACCCCAAAATGTGCTGGCTGGAAAGGAGGGGAGTGCGGTCCAAGCGTGAGAAGCAAAGACACAACAAGGAGGTTTGCCTCCATGGCCCGCTCCCGTGAGCCCGACAACCGCACACACGCACCACTTCACACACACTGCGTAAAATGTGCTACACCGCCGTGCTACACAGCCGCACTACACAGCCACGCTACATCGTAGCTCGACGCACCTCCCCGACTCAACTGATCTTTGAACGGCTTGAGCCCATGATCCATAGCTCGGTAGCGTATCACTGACCAACTTGACTCGACTGTCCACAGACCAAGCCTAAGGTGGAGAAGAACGCCCTCGCCCATCAAGGCTTGAGGGCAATCATTAAACTCCACTCATCCACCGACTAACAGTCGGTCAGAGCTAGCTGAGCAACGACCAACCCTCGAAGGGCCCCAAAAGCTCCCGAGACCAAAAACTGAGCATCCCAAAGATGAAAGCTCGGAATATACTCCGGCTCCACTAGTTGGAGATTGAAGATCTCAGTCAACCCCAGACCTCGGCCAAGGTAAGGCCGAGGAACCGAAAAAAAAATGATGTATGTATGCACAAAAGTTTAGAACAAAAAAGTTTCATTAAGTTAAGCCATCAATACAGTAGGTTAAAGCTCGGCATACTGAGCTACTACAAGAACAGGAAAAAACAAAGAACCTCGCGGCCATTCAATCCTTGGCGGGGGGAACAGTGGCCTCGTCACCGTCCTCACTAGCCTCGTCACCGGCCATTCAATCCTTGGTGGAGCATCTAAGTCATATGCCTCCCAAATCTGTGCAATCTCACTCAGCTCTGGGCAGTGACGTAGAGCCCTCCTGTGGAAGACGTTGAATCCAACTTCAAAGGAAGTCGAGGCATACTAGTCCATCTCTTGTCGGAGCTCCACCGAGGCCTTGTACCGATCTACCGCCTCCTTGGTGGCCTCTTGCCTTAGCCGCTCCTTCTTTGCCTTATGCTCGGTGATCTCTTGCCTCGGGCCTCGCACTACGTTCGCCTGCTAAGCCAACTGGGCCTTCAGCTCAACCACCTCCTTCTCCAGCGTAGCTGACTGCTCCCTTGCTACTCAAAGCTCGGCCTCCCACTAGCATCAAAAACCCTTCATCGGCACCCGGCCAAGCTAAGCCCCCAACTTCGGAGCTCGGCACACCATGGTCGAGCATCACAGTGGCCTCAACACCGAATCTCGGCCTCCTACCGGCATTAGAAAGCCCTTCCTTGGTACCCAACCAAGCTAAGCCCTCGACTTCGGAGCTCGGCACACCATGGCTGAGCATCACAATGGTCTCAACACTGAAGCTCGACCTCCACTCGACACCCGGTCGAGCTAAGCCCCCGACTCTGGAGCTCGGCGCACAATGGCGGAGAATCACAATGACTTCAACACCGAAGCTCGGCCTCCACCAGGAATCAGAAAGCCCTTCCTCAACACCCGGTCGAGCTAAGCGACCACGCAACATTTCAGCCGAGGAACGAAGTGCCCTTCCTCGGCTCCACTAGGAAGATGGACTTCGAAGCTCATCTCGACACCTCGGCGCCCTGCCAAGCTACACGACCACATAACACTTCGGCCGATCACTCTCCTCCTCGGCTCCAGAATTAGGGGAGTGGTGTTTGGATTCCAAAGTTAGAATTCTTAGAGTTCTACAGCCGACGATTGAAGGACTCCCCGGCTACAGCCCACATTGCGCGGACCTCACATTCTAGCAAACACCGAGGAACATCAAGTGGACTAGACGCTCAAACAAACTTCAACTAGACTTTGACTTGGAGTTCCTTAGCCGAGGAACAAAGCGCCTTGTCACGCTACACCTCGGTCGAACACCTCAAGCCTTGACTTCAGAACTAGGGGAGTGGTGTTCGGGTCATGGCTAAGCTGGTCTAGAGAGACACGTGGCCGCCCTGTCATCGCCCGATCAGCCCAAGCATGTCAGCATAGCTCGGCCAGGTCCGCAGCATGCACTCTTTCCGCGGCCTAGGTCGGGCTATGCTATTACTGTGGCCCCCCATCTTATCCCCTCAGCCATGTCAGCTACCTGTGGCGCGGATAAACATAACTACGAATAAAGAGGAGTAAGGAAAACAACTCCATCGGGGATTAGGACTCTATCACAAATACCTTGGCAGCTTACCTCATCCTGACAACCCCAGAAGTCCAATCCAACCACAACACGGGTCCGCAACTATAAGAAGGTATTCCATGCTCAAGGTAAGGGACCCCTAACTTCGGACACCCATATTGCTACTTAGCTCGGACTAGCACCCTTATTGCTCGGTCCGACCATCTACCACATTCTACTGACTTGAGCGTCGGAGTGCCTATCCGGGGATAACTCCTCAGGCCTTTGACTTCTCCTTTCCTAATCACAAATCTTGTAGCACAGACTCGTCCTTATAACTCGACACCACCCTGTTGGCAAGGACTATGTGATTGCTCTTCTCAATTCATGCACCACCTCGGATTGAAGAACATTAATCCTCATAGATTATATACGCTACATAAATCTCCTTCATCAATCCTTCGTCAAATCCAAAAAATGCTCTCAATATTTTAGCTGAATTACCATCTTTTTAATCAAGCTTGGGCATCCATGATTGACAATTGTTTGAATGCCATCCTTAGATAATGGTTTAAAAATCTTGATCATGCGCAAAGCTTAATAAGGATTTCTTAAGTAGTTCAAGTCCTTGCAATCAATGATAATGGCAAGGCTCTCTCCACCCTAAGCTTGGTCTTGGCTATGGCCAAAGAGGCTTCAGTAGTTTGGCATATTTCAAATTATAATTTCATCATTGTCGACAAAAGCAAAAAGTTACAGCATTGGAAGAGTAGTCTTGGAGAAGGGTATGTCGGGTGAAGCAAAAGTTTGGTATATTTCTACTAAAAAATTTGGAATTTTATGCTTTAATGGTTGTAAAGGTCTTTCTGTAATTTTAAATTTTCTATTATTGAAAATGTAAGGGAATGGAGGTGTTTATACCTTTTTCCAAAACAATGGGAGAGGTTTTTGTTAGTGTCATAATATAAAGGAAGTTTATATGATTTCCAAAATACCTAAAAGTTTTATATTTTTCCATATAATTTAATGTATGTAAAATTTTAGTTAAATTGAAATGGATATAAATATAAATAAAGTTAATAAAGTAATGGAGAGGAGAGAATTAATGGCATTTGTTATTGAAGGAGATTTAGTGACATAATTAATGATGAGAGTTAATTAAAGTAGTTAACGAGAAAGAGGATAGAGAGAGAGAGAGTAAATTGTGAGTTAATGAGGAGAGATAAGTCTTAAATGTGATTGACCAATTGAGTTATTTTGTTCAATTTTAAATTTAAAAAAAAAATAAGATGAGAAAAAAAGGGTCTTTCAAAAGCAATTAGAAAGTAGAAACATACCAACTTGTCACATTCTATTTTAGTATATGTTTGGTATAATTTCCGTTTATTCACTAATCGTTTGTATTTGATTTGTTTGCAAAACTGAAAAAATTAATAATGAAAACAATTTATTGACAAGTGCCACTAAACTCCACATCAGCATAACAGTGAATAAATGTCTAGCCGTTGGAGGAAGCATTAAAATGAAGCTTCCCTCAACTGTAGCATGCACATAAATTAAGGCCAACTTTTGCGAATTTCTATGCGTACGAATCAGCATAATGGGCTAAATGCTGAAATGGTGTCTATGTGATAGTGCATATTAAAAAAATGCCCACGGTTTTAAACATGACTTAAATGTATACAAATTATAGATAAGGAGACGCTTAATCTGATGTTGATGTCTTTTGGTTTTGGGAGAATAACTAATCAGCCCAGATCAGAATTTTATAGTCCCAAAGTACAGGGGGAATGCATCCTGCCTGTGAATTGATGCCAAATTCACAGGCAGGATGTGGTTTATAGGGGGGGAGGGCTAGTAGCAGGGGGGGCTGGAATTCAGCCGTACTTCTCCCTTTGGCTTTTGGTCTCAGAAAAATAGGCATATCCTGACTGATCAAGAGAGAGGATTTGAAGAAACACCTAGATTCTCTAAGTGAAATTAACTCGACAGGGAGTGAAACAAAGAGAAAAAGGGGGTATTGAAGTCCAAGAGAAGACAAACCAAAGGAAGGTGGCGATTGTGCAAGTTTGACTTAGTATTAGGATGTTGGACCTCTCAACCAAATCCACAAATTCGAACGCAAAATTAAAAATAAAAAAAGCCACGAATTCCAACGCACATACCGGGGGTTCATGCGAGTTTTGTGTTCGTTCTTAACCAATCAATTCCCTTTTCCCCCTCGTTTCTCGTAAATAAAAACAAATTGGGTTTCCGTATCATCCATGGTTTGCACTGTCGATGACCTTTCTCCGGTCTTTCTCAAATCTCCAAATGACATCTCTCTTTAATCTACAATGGCTTCTTTTTTCTGCTGGATAAACTCTTAACATGATAAACTGATTGATTATAATGAGAATCTCAAGATCTTCATCAACTCAAATAAGCTCGAAGAGATTGTTGTCAAGTAACCACGATGGCATCATCAACTAGCCCAACCCAGATGTCGTCGTCATCCTCCGCAGGACGTCCACCAACAGCTTTGAAATTTGCCCGACGAACATCCAGCGGCCGTATCGTTAGCCTCTCTCGGGACGAAGACGTAGACGGTTTTGGTGAGTATGGAAACTCCAATGACTATATTGATTACGCCGTACTAATGCCTCCGACACCGGACAACCAGCCCACGGCTGCAGGCGGCAGTGGTGCAATTGCCGGTGCATCCAGTGCTTCTTCCATGTCGTCTGACCGGCAACACCACCACCCCCAGTCTAAACCTGATGAACTTGGTTCATACGGGCAAGGGACTATTTTTGGAGGGGAAGCATCAAGACGGATTGGAATGAACAGAAGAGGTGCAGAGGAGGAAGGTGGTGGTGGTGGTGGCGGTGGTGGTGGCGGTGGAGGATTAGGCAAAAAGATGGATAGAAGAATGTCATTTGTGAAAACGAACAAGTCTATGTTGTTGAGAAGCCAAACGGGGGATTTCGATCACAATCGTTGGTTGTTCGAGACCAAGGGAACGTATGGGATTGGGAATGCGTATTGGTCACAAGACGATGAATTTGGTGATGACGGAGGGATGTCAATGTCTGATTTTATGGATAAACCTTGGAAGCCGCTTACCAGGAAGATCAATGTCCCTTCTTCCATCCTCAGCCCTTATAGGTATGCATTTAATGCTCTCTCCCCTTTCATGTTTGGGAAAGTGTCTAAAACTCACCATTACTATTTTACCCTTTATTCTTTTATAAATGGAGCGCTTTTGATTCAAACAAAACTCATTCGACACTCCATATCTACTTGCCGGTACAACTGGTACTATATCCCTTTTAATTTCAAATGTAACAAGAAATGAAATCAAGAAAAGATCAATGGTCAAGAAGAGGACATGTGGCTATGTAGGACCCAAAGTCCACTTCTATCAGATGTCCGTTAGAACAAAGGTGTATTGAATAAAAGTTAGACTGACATAAAAATATGCTTAATAAGGTTGATATGCCATTTGGGGGCATTTTGGTCATAAAAATTGCATTTATGCTAACATGGACAATTTCTGTCAATGGGACACTAACGGTGCTTTTGACGGATGGTGAGTTTTGAAAAATAATAAGTCATTGACATGGGTTTCTTTGGACGTTTTAGTGAGTTTAAGAGAAATGCTAAAAAACCATGGTGAGTTTTAGATGATTTCCCTTCAATCTTTTTATCAGTTTATATATTACTAATTGTTACATTAAGACTTCACAATTAATAAAATTATTAATGAATTAAAAAAGATGAAAATAATAATTAAATTAGTAAAAAATTCAAATAGTATATTTTATTAGTTTAGAAAATATTTTTTATTAATTTAAAATCCATTTAAAAATAATAAAAGTCAATAATGTTAATGGATATTTGTCTAAAAATTAAAAAAAAAACAAAACTTGTGAATAAAAATTGATAACTAAGAAAAACATAATAACAATTGCAATCAATTTATTGTGATTTAAAAATAACATAAACTAATGTAAAATAATTAAATTTAATAGAAATAGTAGAAATTTTTACCTTTTTAAATTAATTAAATAAAAATATAATTAATTAATTTTATTTGATTCAAACTTGTTTGATCCAATTAGGAATGTCGTATTGCTTCAATTTCACTTAACAAAGCTTATGCATGGCATGAGTCTTGACTCATGTAATTGTAAATGTAAATTTTGCCCCATAAATAATTTGGTATTACATCTCTCAAAGGAGTGGTGCAAAGAGTTAGAACTTTTTTTTTTTTTTTTGCATTGTACAAGGTGCAATTTTATACGGCTCATGATGCAATATTACAACTCAGTGAATTTTATAGTTTTTTTGTTTAGTGCATTTCTTGTTGGGGGTCAACTATGATACTAGAAAGACATGATACTCAAAAAATCTAGTCAATCAACTGGTATTATTATAGTGGTAAATCTGGTGATATTCATTAAAACTTATGGGGGGGTTTGATTTCTTCCGGTATGTCTTTCCAACATCACAGATTTACCTTTGTTGTATTAATTGTACTAGTAAGAAAACCCATGCAAAGCATAGGGTTGAATAGAAATTTGGTTAGGTTTGAGTTGGCGAATTTGGGTTTTGACATCAACCTAGGTTTGGTCTTGTGTTAGCACTTACCCTTATCCAATCCATCTGATTTATAACCCATGCATTATTTGAGAGAACCAAAAGGGGTTCAAAAATATTTAAGTGGAAATGAGGGATTACAATGGGGGAGAGGGAGATGTTACAAACATTGACTACTTAAGTGTGTGTATGAGTGAGAGAGAGAGAGAGAGAGAGTAATTTAAGAATGATGAGTAAATTAATACTAAGAGAGTTTTGTGAGACTAGGTTTTCAAATGACGAAATTCCGAAACATAGTTGTAAGTTGAAATTTATGAGACTTTATGATGGGAATATAAAATATATTTTAAATATTCAATGTGTTAAGTTTGGCTCGAAAGCTCGAAAATAAATATATTTGTATAATATATATATATATATATATATATGATATAGAATATAAAAATATATTTTATAATATGTATGTATGTATATATGTATGTATGTATTAATTGAGCCAAGCTCACGAGCTAAACTTTTTATTGGTCGAGCTCGAGCTCAAATAACTAATCAAGCTTAATTAAAATTGAACTTGAATCGAACCTAATCGAATTCGAGCCTATACTATTCGATTAGAGCCCTGGAGGAACCAGGGGAGCCATGACCCCTGCTATGACTGAGAAAACTTCATATATATTACACTCTCCCATGTATATTTTCCCCCTCCTCTACTCCCCCGCCTCAATGGTT
>NW_010729094.1:2977391-3052666 GCF_000365185.1 Nelumbo nucifera | reverse complement strand
CCCCCACCCCCACCCCCACCCAATCCAATTTAGGTTTTGGCCCTTCATAAAAAAATTCTTGCATGCATGAACAGGCTTCTGGTTGGAGTCCGTCTGATAGCACTATTACTATTTCTGACGTGGCGAGTGAGAAACCCTAACCCAGAAGCGATGTGGCTGTGGGGCATGTCTATAGTGTGTGAAATATGGTTCGCTTTCTCATGGATACTGGACCAAATGCCCAAGCTGAATCCCATCAATCGAGCCACTGACCTGGCTGCTCTTCGTGACAAGTTCGAACAACCCTCACACTCAAACCCACAAGGCAAGTCCGATCTACCTGGGATCGATATTTTCGTTTCCACAGCCGATCCAGAGAAAGAACCACCTCTCGTCACAGCCAACACCATCCTCTCAATCTTAGCAGCAGATTACCCAGTTGAGAAGCTTTCTTGTTACATTTCAGACGATGGTGGTGCCATCCTTACTTTCGAAGCCATGGCTGAGGCTGTCAACTTTGCCGAGGTGTGGGTACCCTTCTGCCGTAAGCACAATATTGAGCCTCGTAATCCTGATAGTTACTTCTCCATTAAGACAGACCCCACTAAGAATAAGAAGAAACCTGATTTTGTTAAGGACCGGCGTTGGATTAAGAGGGAGTATGATGAGTTCAAGGTCAGGATTAATGGTCTACCTGATGTGATAAAGAAACGTTGCCGCGCCTACAATAAAAAGGAAGAGGCCAACGAGCGGAAGTTGGCTAAGGAAAAGAATGGTGGTGTTGCACCTACTGAACCCATCACCGTCCCTAAGGCCACTTGGATGGCCGATGGAACACATTGGCCCGGGACCTGGTATGAACCTAGTTCTGATCACAAGAAGGGAGACCATGCTGGGATTTTACAGGTAAAAGCCTTTTACTTCATACTTCAGTTCAATCGATCATGTCATTTTTTTTCCTTTCTTTCTTTCTTTCCTTTCCATCGGCCCTTGTTTTTTTGAATTTTGAAGTTCCATTGACCCAGGCCCCGTTTGGTGCATCTTTTCGCATGGTCTGTCAGCTATTTATAAGTCTGGCGGACCATGATTCGGTCTTTTCTCATTTGGTTTGCGGTAGATTTAACTGTCAAAAGCCAATGTGCTGAAAAGACGCAAGAAGCTCAAAACGGGCGATTTTCGAAAACTCAAAATGGAGCTTTTGCGTTTTTTTTTTTTTGTTCTATTTGTCTTCGTGTTGAAAGACGCATGAAAAGACACGCCTTAACCAAACGGGCTTTAGGCTGCTCATAACTTAATGCAAATGCTCAATGCGTCTTTTGACTGTTAGAGCTACCAGAAGTTCTTCTCAAAAAAACATGCCAAACGGCCCCCAATTTATCCATGTTCTTATTTCAAAAACATGTGAGACCCACAAAAAAATCTATTTTTCATGTATCGCTTAAGGGTAAATAATAAAAGAAATAAATGATCAAAGGGAAAATCTATAATATCGAAAAGACATCATACGAGAAAGGCTTTTATTTGACCGATCACAACCGACCCTCTATGAATCTTGATGAAAACCCACCTGATTGATTTCTACTTTTATGATATCGGTTGATTGATTGTAAGTTTTTCGAGTATCATATCTTTCCGGCACCATAGCTAAACCCATGGTCAAAAATGATTTTACAAGGTACATTTACCCCAATAAATTAAACACAAAAGAAGATGGACAAGTGAACTTACTATACCTAATTATAGTGATAGAATATTACAAGCCTGCTCACAGATACTTGAATTTCCCATACATGATGCATGGATGGATAGGTGATGAGCAAAGTTCCTGACAGTGATCCAGTGTATGGAAACCCAGATGAAAAAGTGTTGGACTTCACTGGTGTTGATATTCGCATACCCATGTTTGCCTATGTCTCCCGTGAGAAGCGCCCAGGTTATGATCATAACAAAAAGGCTGGTGCCATGAACGCCCTGGTTCGAGCTTCAGCCATACTCTCTAATGGTCCTTTCATTCTGAACCTCGACTGTGATCACTACATATACAACTCGCTTGCCCTTCGCGAGGGCATGTGCTTCATGATGGACCGTGGTGGAGACCGCATTTGCTACATTCAGTTCCCACAACGGTTCGAAGGAATTGATCCATCTGATCGTTATGCCAACCATAACACTATCTTCTTTGATGGCAATATGAGAGCTCTGGATGGCCTCCAGGGCCCCGTATATGTTGGCACTGGATGCCTGTTCCGAAGGTATGCCTTGTATGGTTTCCAACCTCCACGAGCCAATGAATACTCTGGCTTATTTGGTCAGAACAAGAAACCAGCCGCTAATATTTCAACCCAATCAGAGGAAGAAGAATCAGACGCACACCTACTCACAGGACATCCAGATTTGAACTTGCCTAAGAAGTTTGGGAACTCGAGTATGTTCACTGACTCGATAGCTGTGGCTGAGTTCCAAGGACGACCGCTTGCCGATCACTTGTCCGTAAAGAATGGCCGACCTCCAGGCGCACTACTCGCTCCCCGCCCACCGCTCGATGCCCAAACAGTTGCTGAAGCTATTGCGGTCATCTCCTGCTGGTACGATTCCATTCCATGTATTTCTGTGTTTAATGGTGTTAGGAAAACAAATTTTGATGAAGTTAGTCAGACTACATTTTCCTGATTAGGGATGGCAAAATAGGTGGAGTTGTTGATTAATAAAACCCAAAAACCTAATGAAAATCCCTATTCAACTCCAAATTTCCCTAAATTTAAAGCCCTACTTCGCTCCCTTGTCCTTCCAATTAGGGCTGTCAATGGGTTTGGTCTGACCCGACGGACTTGAACTGATTGGGCCAGTTCTGGTTCTGGGAATTGGAACCGATGAATCAGTTTTCAGTCCTGATATAGGATCCCGATTACTATTGGTTCGGAATCTGTTCCACCTAGTCTCGAAATATATATGTAATATATATTAAATATAAATATTTATTTTTTATTTATTATAATCAGGTCTATCGGGGACCCGATTGTCAAAAGAACCGATTGGTTCGGTTTTGGGTCAAAAAATTACAAACCTATCAAATCTGGATCCAGGTCCTCAACATTTCATGTTGGGCTCATTCCGGTTCAAGCTGGTTCTGACCCATACCTGACCTATTGATAGCTCAACTCCCAACCCTCATTGTGCACCAAATCTATAGTGGGTTGGATTTTCCTTTACGGAAATGTAAAACCTAGGGTTGCAACTTGGCCGGGCCTAACATGATCCCGAATCGATCCAACCCAAAATTTTACATGGGCTGGACTTGGATTTTCAGTCCTCGGGCTAGGCTCGGGCCAAGCCTTTAGGTAGCTCTAATCCGACCCAAATATATACATAAATATATCTGTAAATATTTACATAAATGCATATATACATATATAATTTTAGAGTGGCTTTATTGACCAACCCGAGCCTAGCCTGATTCCAAATCCAACCCGAGTGAATCAAATTACAGTACGGGTTGGGCTTGGGTTAAGAAGATCGGGTTTGACCTCGGGCTTGGGCCTTAAGCCAAAATTTTAGGGTTGGGCCTAGGTTTGACCACAAACCCAGCCTAACCCACCTGACTTGCACCCCTAGTAAAACCTTCATGACCCTAATGTGCCATATATAAGTTATAAACAAGTAAAATAACATGAATAAATATCAAAATTTCTAATTATTTGATTAAAACATGTAAAATCTCAAGACGGGTAGAGGTGGGTACCGGTAGAAGTAGCCATCCCTAAGTGAGATTGATAAACATTGTTAATGAATTCATTTTGTATTGAGCTTGATAATGTTGATGAGTGGAGCCTCTATCAAACCAAGTCTCAACTTGAATGAAAAATGACTCTATCCCAATTTTGCACTATAATACTATACAGGTATGAGGACAAGACAGAATGGGGGGAAAGAATAGGTTGGATCTATGGGTCGGTTACAGAGGACGTGGTAACTGGATACCGCATGCACAATCGTGGATGGCGTTCAATCTATTGCATCACTAAGCGTGATGCCTTCCGCGGCACAGCCCCCATCAATCTCACAGATCGTCTACACCAGGTCCTTCGCTGGGCCACAGGGTCTGTCGAGATCTTCTTCTCTCGCAACAATGCCTTCCTTGCTAGCCCACGCCTCAAGTTCCTACAGCGCATTGCCTACCTCAACGTCGGTATTTACCCTTTCACCTCAATCTTCCTTGTTGTCTACTGTTTCCTTCCTGCTCTCTCCCTTTTCTCTGGACACTTCATTGTTGAAAATCTCAATGTAAGCTTCCTCCTTTACCTCCTTTCCATCACTATCACCCTCTGCCTCCTCTCTCTCCTGGAGATCAAATGGTCTGGTGTGTCTCTTGAAGACTGGTGGCGCAACGAACAGTTTTGGCTCATCGGCGGGACCAGTGCCCATCTGGCTGCCGTCCTTCAGGGCCTCTTGAAGGTCATTGCCGGCATTGATATCTCATTCACATTAACATCCAAGTCTGCTGCCGAGGACGATGATGACATATATGCTGACCTCTATGTTGTCAAATGGACTAGTCTCTTCATAATGCCTCTAACAATCATGGTGGTTAACCTTGTAGCCATCGTCATGGGATTCGCAAGGACAATCTACAGTGTTATCCCACAATGGAATAAGCTGTTTGGTGGGGTCTTCTTCAGCTTCTGGGTGTTGGCTCACATGTACCCATTTGCAAAAGGGCTGATGGGAAGGAAAGGAAGGATGCCAACCATTGTTTACGTCTGGTCTGGTCTTGTCACAATTACAGTCTCTTTGCTTTGGATATCAATAAGTCCTCCAGATGATGGGAATAACAGTGCCGCCTTGCCGGACGTTAACGTTGATATAGGCTAAATACATCAAGTATAGAGAAACTGGAATTACGAGCCAAGAGATCTAGAGTGGGAAGGAAAGACTCATATTAATTATTGGATGTTGATGTTGTTGTTGTCTCATCAATTTCTAACTCTTGTAGAACAAAACATGCATCAAACATAAGAAATAGTGACTAATTTAAATTAATGTAATGTGACATTGAATTTTGTATCACATTTATTATTTTACATTTACTTTTTTTTGTATTTTTAATTTGTTTCTATAATGTGATCTAACTATTAGACATTGTAGGTCCTCACTTCGATAGAAAGATGTGGTTTCACTTTATTAAGAATAATAATTAATTTCTTTTATTATTTTATGTGTCCTTGGTGTGTTTCTATGAATTTCCTATACTCTTACATTATTGGATTATATGTGACAAACTGATATAGTACAGGAAGAGTTCGAATCTACGCCCCACCGCTTGGCACCCCAAAAACGTCCCACACAATAGAAACCCATTGTGTTTGCGTATCCTCCCATAGGCATGCCCCCCTTAACGGGACGGCTGTTAGTTCATTCCGTTAACTTCAAATTTCACTAAAAGTCCAAAATAAAAATCCCACTCATAATCTCTCATCTCTTGACCTGCCTTGTGTAACCTTGAACCCTGCACCTCTTCCTCCATTGGAGCTTGGCGAGAAATTTGACACTAAAGACCGTTCTGACAGATACACCAGAGGTATTCCCCGTTCCTCTCAACCAGCAAGTAGTGAAAAGAAATGTTGAAGTTTCACAGCAATCACCCACAATATAAACTCACAAGGTATTTGAAATAACAACCACGATTCTCGTTTTAAACAGTTAATTATGCAGTAATTTAACCTTTCCAATTCAATAAAGTTAGCTATTAAGGAGCCAAGGAACTAATTTCTTGTTATCCCATGTTCATTTTATTACTCCAAAACCTGCATCTAAACAGATTGGACAAGTTCAAGGTATGGAACAAAAATTAAACTATGCAATTATGGTTGAAAACTTAATATTGAGGATAATAATGCCACATCATCAAAGGTTGCCACATCACCAGAGACTGCCAAGTAAAGGTGGAACCAGTAAAGGTGGACTCTATCAATTTTCTACTTCAGCAACCATCAATTCTTTTACATCATTAGGTAGTACTACATTTGTTGGAGAGAAGGCATCAGTTCGAATCTGGCACCATCGACTTGGACATGCCTCCATCAAAATTGTTCAACGTGTTCTTTCTCAATTCGGTCTTCCGTACAGTGGTTTGTTTACCTTACAAGTTCGCAATGCATGCCAACTAGGAAAGAGTCATCATCTTCCCCTTTCTACTTCATCAACTTCTTATAGTCGTCCTTTAAAATTGCTTTATTCATATGCATGGGGACCAGCCCAATTGTGTCCAATAATGGTTTTAGATATTATGTGTTATTTGTATATGCTTTTTCCAATTTTTCTTGGATTTTTCCCATTCGTCAAAAATCTGATGCATTTGAAAATTTCCTTAAATTTAAGAGGCATGTTGAGAATTTACTTGTTGTAAAAATTAAATTTGTTCAATTTGATTGAGGAGAGGAATATCAACGGCTCTCACAATATCTTGACTCACAAGGCATTGGACACTGGCTTGCCAGTCCACACACTCATGAGCAGAATGGGACTGTTGAACGGAAGCATCGCTACGTGATAGAGTTCACCCTCACCCTATTGGTGTCCTCCTCACTCCCTTAGAACTTTTGGTCTGATGTTGCGGAAACTACAGTTTTTCTAATCAACTACCTTCCTTCTCTGACTCTCAAAGGCAGGTCTCCCTATGCAATTTTATTTAATCGCACACCAAATTACTCTCTCCTTTGCACCTTTGGCTGCGCATGTTACCAGTTTCTACGACCATAAATCGTCACAAAATGGATTATAGGTCTTCTCTTTGCATCTTTCTTATTAGTTTATTAATTTCTATTATTTTTGTTTATTATGTTAAAATGAATTTATTATTATTAAATAATTTATATGTTAGTATTTTATTATTACTTTAGTTATATTATGTTAATATTTTATTTCCACTTATTTATTATTATTATTTAATAAATAATATTATTTATTTTTATGATTTTGTTATGATATTTCATTAGTATTTAATAATTAGTATCTTAGTCTTTATCATTAATTTTTAAATATTTTATTAATATGTTAATATATTATTATAACTTTAATATTCATAAGTTATTATTTTCTTATTAGCTTATTAATATTCTATTATTTTTGTTTATTATTTTAAAATTAATTTATTCTTATTTAATAAATAATATTTTAGTAATTTATTATTAATTTAATTATAATGTACTAATATTTTATTTGTTCTTAATTATTCTTATGATTATTATTAAATAAACAATATCTTTATTTTTTTGTTATTAATTTATTAATATTTTATTATAGTATTATTATCTGAGAAGTATTTTACTAATATTTTATTATTAATTAATTAATATCTATGTTATTATTGATTTATTAATAGTAGGACTTGGGGGATTTTTTATCTTGAGTTCTTTACTTTTTGACAAACTTTAGAACGAAAATCCCATACCGTAGGGGGTGTCCTGGAATGGCCATTAATCCCACTCCCATTCCTATGCCAAATAAACAGTAAGACCATTCCAATTCTGATTCTAGGCACCTATTCCTGGAAACCAAATGAACTCCAAGTTTTTGAAGCTTCAGCTATTATCAAACAGGCCCTCCAAAACTTTTAAGGGCTCCCCCCTTGAACTACTTAGATTTCGGAGGGTTCACTGTAAACCTTATAGTAAACCCAATGGTATTTCACCACTTGAGAGAGGAAGTGCAACCCATAAGCTATGTCTGAAAAAAGAAAGAAATTCACACAACTAAAGATTCAGATAGACTATAGACACCCACCCAAACTTAATTCTGTAAAACTATAGACACCTCCAATCAAATATAAAAAAAAACAAAAAAAATTGAAGAACTCAAAATATATCATGGATACTTTTATGTGCCTCATGTAGGATAATAAGCTCTTGGGCTATCTGGAAGAAGGGTGATGTCCCTGAATACCTGAAGCCTTTTTCGTCGAGCTGTTCTCACCATTGGCTTTAAATTCTTCCCGCAAGTAGACCCAGTTGTTGAGCAATTATAATCCTCAGTACCCAATGCCTTGCTTGCCATTGGTGTGGAGGAACAGCAGTAGTAATCTACTGGATCCAGCTTTGGTTGCTGATCAAAAGACAGACACCGTCGAGCTTTTGAATTCCCAAATGAAGCACTGTTTATGTGCCTTCCATTTTCTTCCTCGTTTAGATCAACCATTCCGAGTTTCCACTCGAAAATCTCAGTGTTGTTCTGGGAAAATGGATGTTTCTGTGAATAAAAACCCAACTGTGAACGTGTGGCAGTAGGAAGAGGAGGGGTGGAGCCAGTGATGTTCAGATTAAGGTTTTCATCATTGTTCCATCCATCAGCCCATTTGTTTGGATTCTGAAAAGAAACTGATGAATCACCGGAAAGGTACGCTTGTTTCTCAATCAGAAAGTCAGTTCCGGCAGCTGACAACTCTTCTTCTTCTTCTTCATCAACCATATCTGCCCAACTCTTCCCAGTCTTGAAGACAGAGTACTCTTGCGTTGGGTTTGCATTTCCTGTAACGGAAACTGGAATATTATCTGCTTCATGGATGTTTATTCTAACATTTTTGTTCTCGATCTTATCTGACCATCTCATGCTATCAGAGACTGTAATTTCAGACCTCTGATCCCAGTTTCCATTGATGCAAGCTCTAGTTACTCCATTAAGCTTTTCTTGTGACATAGCATGTGAATTGCCAACGAGTATACTTGGTGATTCCCCAAGTATTTTGGGACTTGAGATACTAGTGCTTTCTCCCACTCCCAGTTTCTTCTGTTCATTGCCTTCCTGAGATCTTGTTCTTGAATCTCCATTAGAATACCATGAGATACTAGTGATTTCTCCCACTCCCAGTTTCTTCTGTTCATTGCCTTCCTGAGATCTTGTTCTTGAATCTCCATTAGAATACCATGAAATACCATCTATCGTCTGATTTTTCTTCACAATATTCCCCCTTGATCTACATCTCCAATCTCCATTGGCGGATGAACATGGTTCACTTTCTCTTTTTGGTGGTGTTATCTTGGAATGCCCCCCACAAACGTCTACTGGTAGACCTCCTTTAAGTTGTTGGGGTGCCATTACTCCACCACTGGAAGAATGTGAACCACTTATTTTTTCTGTCCAGCCATGCATTATATTTTCATCAATAGAGACTTGGGAACTAAATATGCTTCCATTATGTTTGGTGTTCTTTGTTGCAGAACCTCCCTCAACTCTTCTTCTCTCGCTAATGCCTTTCTGTGAAGTAAAGTAATCAGACGTTCTATATATTTTCTCTGAATGAGCTCCTTTCCTCCATTTATTGGCAAAGAAAGGCTGCTGAGAAGACTGACAGTCCTTTTTTGTATTGCATGAGGACTCTTCAGCTTTCATCTCAGTATTCAATCTTCCGTTGTCAAAGCCAGAGGGATCAGCCTCATCAATCAGATTTTGAGAATAAAGTTCACTTTTATGGTTCCCAGAAGAAACTGATTCTCTCTTCTGTGCTTCTAACTGAACCAGGTCTTTGTTGCTGCTGTCTTCCAACCTTCGAGGAATTGGGAAGCCAAAACCATGACTCTGAATTGCATTTACAGATGAAGCCCGTGAGCTTGAGATTTTGTTAATGGGAGATGTGAACGAACTCTCCTTTATCTCTTTGGTTTGCTCAGTTGCATCAGTTGTTGGTTGTGATTCGATCTCAGCAAGTATCTCCGAAGCACGATCAAAGGATTTAATGTAAGGATCTGCCAGTCCTCGATCTGCGGATGAGGGTGCTATGGCCTGAAGGAGAGACTTGGCTTTGGTAATTTCTCCCCTATGCATCAAGCAGATGGAAAGGTTGCACTGCTTGTTCTTATCTGGTTCTATAGAAAGAGCTCTCCTGCATCCAGGCAAAGAAATATTTGTAGCATTTTCAGATTTGCCCCATTCCCTCTTTTATGTGTACTACAGAGTTAAAACTATATCTTCTTTTACAATTGATGGTACTGATATGTCAATAGCTCTCAGAATAGTTGTTGAATCAAATACAAGCAGTATCATCAATCCATAACCAGAACCACTTGAGTTCAGTTAGATTGGTAGAGAAACTAGAAAAAAGTCTATGTAAGGATTTACCTATAAAGTTCTTCTGCAGTTTGGTAATCTTTCTCTTGCAGGTAAGCCCAGGCCAGGTTCCCTAACAACCTGTTTTAATAGGAGAAAGTGAGAGGAATGTAAGAGAGGAAATTCAGGTTCTTTTCACTGAGAAGTGGAGGTATGCTCACCTTGATTTCTCTTGTTCAATGGTGACATGGAACTTCTTTCCTTGAGATCTTGCTATCTTGGTTTTCTTTCCACCAAATGCTATGCCATCTTCAATGAGCTTTAACTTGTGCCAAAGCAGTTCAATTTGGTCTCTAAACCTGCCACACCTCTGCAAACACAAATATACAGAGATGTCTAAAGTGTTTCGTAGATATGTGTACAGAGAAAGATGTACAACAAACTCATAGAGAAACTTTGCCATTAAAGGAAATTGTTCCCATATGAAGAAACTAAATATTCATTGGTGCCAGTCCACTATAAGTATGAACCTACTTGTATTATTGGGAGTCTGAAACTGCAGACACCATTAAAGACGTGTCTGTGGAAAACAAAGAAAAAGAACTAGACCCCAGTATGGAGAAATTATATCTATCATATAGATCAGAGAGGGAACACTTATAACAAATCCTGTGTTCTATATTACATGAAGATTATCAGTCCCAAATTTCAAAAAAGAAAATCAAATAAAAAAAAATATGGCAGACATGAATGACCTTACAGTTTTCATATCATCAAATTATATCTTTAGTCCAAAAGCATCCTTCTACTGACACTGCCAAATTGACAGATCTATCATGATTCATGACCTTCAAGACCCCAAAATCCCTGTTTATCTACAGTTTTATATATATCATAATACATTAATTTCCAAATTAATTACTAAATTAAAACCTTAAAACTTTTCTATCTCACATTTGCTCCTGCAAACAACAACCGTAATGTCGAAATAAAAATAAAAAAATTAATTTATATAGTTAAACCATATTCTTCAAATTCTTTACCATCGAATTGTTGGTGTGATTTCATATTTTTTATGCCACCTCTTCCCAAAACCTCACAAATTAAGCTTCTTCTTTTCTCTAATTGCATCCCTTGGTCCAGCTAACTAACATGATATCTTAGAATCACGAAGAAAATAACAAGAACTGGAATATGCACTGTTGATGAACACAACTTGGCATAAAGTTCAGTGTCTAAAACTTGGCGAATTCTTATTAACTTCAAGTAATTGCATTATCAAGAGATAAGGTTTTACCTTGTAGAGGTCGTTAAGTACATTATCAAGAGATTCTTGAGTTCGTTCGGAGCAAAGATGACGGAATGACTTTATTGCTTCAATTGCCTCATCACTTCTATTCAACTGTTTCATCACAATTGCCATGTCTTTCAAGGCACTATCAACACGATCACCAGCATTAATTGCATACCAGAACAGGGAAATGGCCCTGTTCGGATCTCTATCTATCAACTGCAGTTGGGTTGGAACTTGCAAATTAATAAGATAAATGAAAAGATGATTAAAGAAAAGCTGGCATAATATTAAAGAATTGAAGTGGATAACATTCTTCCATTATGGGATTTCTCATGAATTGCAGAAAAGACGGTGAATTATCACTGACAAAGAAACAATTAAATAATATGGAATTTCTCATCACCTATAGAAAGTACAGAATAGTAAATCAGACACAGCTTAAGACTATCAATCAGAAAATCCACAAAAGTTGCAAGAAACAATCAGTTTGATTAAGTAATTCGCAACAAGGACAGAAATTAGAAACGATGTACTGAACAAAAATAGCAAGAAACGGATGTTACACAACCTAAGTTTTCAACAAAAGAGACGAAAAGAAACAAGAAAGGATGTTTTCGACATTATAGAACAGCTTAAATTTCTTCACCATCTAACCGGGCAACCCAGAAATCCTAGGCGCCAAAAATTGCAACGGAGATTATAAAGAAGACTGTTAAATGGAAAAGATTGCTTGAAGTGTAAAAGAGGAATCCTTTACGAAATTGCTTAAAACGCAAAATACCTGAGACCAAAGAACAAGATGGAATTCAAAGAACACAGACCAATAACAACAAAAGCATTTCATTCGATTAAAACCCTCGAAAGAAACAAAAGAACTAACAAAATCTCAAAAGAAACGCATACCCGGCCATTAAAACAGAGGAAGGTAACCTTCTTACCTGAACTTGTTTCGCCCGCACATAAGGAGAATCTCCTGGAGGCACCTTGTGAATAACATGAAAAACATCCTGTTTTCTGGGGGGAGAAGACCGCTTCTTCTCCGGCGGTGGCATCGGCGAACATGGAGCCGATTTCCACGTCCGCGGCGGTGCTGGTAATTCTTTCACCGGATAATTCTTACCGCTGTTCCACATTGTTCGAGCTGGGACTGTCAGTCAAGGGCCTCCTCTGCTGAAATCCTTTAAACCCTTTTTCTTGAGCTACCGGAAAACTAACGTATGTGGTGAGAAAACCACCTTTCACGCCGGAAGATTAGACTGAAACAAACTTTTCTTGAAGGGACGATGATAACAGAGTAAGTGAAAAAGCATGAAGAGTAATGAGTTCTGTAACGAAGAGGACAGGGAGAGAGAAAATTAACGTAGACAAAAAAGAGAAGGGAAAAAAGGTTAAAAAACTAGCCGTTTTATAAAGTAGCCGTTGGGATTCGGGACGGCGTTCTTTCGTTGAGTTTGAGAGACTGGTTGCCTCGAGTCTTATTCTCCATTCGAACAGCCATCGTAGCGTTGCATTGGGAATATCTCCTCAAATAAAGTACAGAAGTACGTGGATATTCGCGATGAAAGGTTGTAAAAGCTGTTCGAACGGGCCCAACTCTGACTGAAGCCGACACGTGCGAGTAACACGTCAAGTGAGTAAAGGGGTTTGGCATTAATTGCAACATCAGAGGTTTTTGGATTCCAATCACGCAAAGTGTGGGTCATGCCGTGGTGGCCCGTGGGTCCTTACGGGTCGTGCTGCCTTCCCTGGTGAAAAATTTGGGGGTCAGTTCAGCATGGCCCATGGCTTAGGACCGTACGGGCCCATGCCGTGCCGCAGGTTGGGCTGGCCCGTAGGCCGAGGCTTGGGCCAGGTCAGGCCGTGCATCGTGCCAAAGTTATTTATTTCAAAAAATGATAAAAATTTTAAAATTTTAATTTTATATATACAATTGCTTAGATATAAAATAATTAAATAAATTAGTATAATAAAATTAAAAAATATTTATTTTTTTAATATATTATATACTATATATTATTATATAATTATAATTTATATAATATTATATATATATATAAATATATGAATATATATAAAATATATATGAGCCGTGTCGTGCGTGGACCTAAAACCCTAGGCTCAACACGGCCCGCATGATCGTGTCGGGCTTGGCATGGCCCGCGAACTGTCGTGTTGGGCTGCGGGCGGCATGGCCTGATTTACATCTCTACGTATGAGAATGTGCATCTAAAACAAGATACAAACTTGGGATGACAACAAATCGAAACGTACACCTACTTTCAGCAATTATGGAAATGCTTGTAAACTAGTTGTTGTTTGGCATCGATGCATTTTATAGGTGCTTCGATTTCTAAAAAAACGTCTAATGGTTAAAAAAACTTTTTGGAGTCGTTTCACACGAAAAGCTGTTTGGTTCGGTTACATGCCACATCAGCCAAAAATGTTGGGCAAATTTTTTAAATTATCCCTACTGTTTAGCTAATTGACTAAGGCCTTGTTTGAGAACACTTAAAAGAAGTACTTCTTTTAAGACATGGGACTACACATTAAGTGGTTTTTAAGTATTTATGGGTGTTTAGTGAAAGAGTGGAGAAGAAGTGCTTTTTTTGAAAAAGTGACTTCAAAAAAATAGGACGAACCAGTCCCTGATAAATTTCTATAATGCCTAAAATACCCCTACACCAAAAAAAGCATTGTTCATCATCTTCTTCCCTAACTTGTCCCCACCCCCCAATCTGACGCTTCGCGGCTTCAACTTCATCATCTTCCTTTCGCCCCTCCCTTCCTTGCTCTGTCCCTTCATCTACCTCACCCCCCTGCCAACCAACTCTGCCATTGGAAACCTTTCTTCTTTCTTTTCTTCTAGTCGCCAAATCTTGGCCCCTCTTCGTAAGTTCCTCTCCCGATCTCTCCCCTATTTCTCTCTCTCCCGATCTCTCCCCTGTAACTGCTCCCAACGGTGGTTAATGGCAGAAATATAGCAGGGAAATTAACCACCACTGGGAGAGCTGCCGAGTACAACATCGCCATTTCCACTAGTTTCAATAAGGATTTATCACATTGTTAGTTTGTGATACTTGGACGAAATGCCCATTACAAGGTACCAGATAAGAAATAAGAACAACATCGTCGATCCGGAACTGTATAGAGTTGCCAATAAAGATGATTCCAAAGTGCTACTTGAAGGCATTGCCATGGCTGGACTCGTCGGCGTCTTGCGTCAACTTGGAGAATTGTTCTTTGTCGTCTTCCCCTAATATGATTAGTTATTATTATTATTATTATTATTATTATTATTATTATTATTATTATTATTATTATTATTATTATTTGGATCCACATGGCAGTCCACGTGGGCAACAGTTGAAATGTATATTATAACATGTGAAAATCATTGTAAATATATATACGAGTGAAGTGAGGGTTAAAATTGTCATTTGTGTCAATATAAGCACTTATGGGAAAAGTAGCTTACCAAACATTCCTACCTCAATAAGTGTTTAAAAACATAATAAGTGATTTGAAAAATGGATTACCAAACAGCCTTAAGTGATTATTAAAATAAGTACTTCTTGGAAATACTTCTTAAAATAAACAAATACTTAATCATCAAACAGGGCCTAACTCTATTTTTACTGTTTATGTCTCATAATATCGTTAATTTTCCATCACACTCATGACCGATATTTTTTTGAAATTCCAAAACTAACGTTTTACCTCTATTGGATGATTGCCTTCTATGTAACTCCCTCCAGCGGAAGGGGTTCATCGATGCACACCTTCCTCCGGTCACCAAGCCAAATACCATCGCCTCTCAGGGGCAAGTGCTTTGCCATCTGAAATGTGTTAGGGGGGGTTCTCTTGTCTCACTAGAGGCCCTTAACCCTCGATCCGTGTCGTAGAAGGAACCAGTATGGGAGTGATCGATCGGAGACATCGGGTCTAAGAGTGTAGACAGAATAGTGGAGGAAAGCAATGGATGTAGAGTGGAGATGAATGAGAGGGTTCCGGGAAGAGGAAGATTTCGGGAGGCAAGTCCCAAAATTCCAACCAGGAGACAGAGATGGAGACAGATGCAGTTGCTCCCTCTCTGCGAGGCAGATGCAGCTGCATCGCTGCTTCGTCTCCATCTGCAGCAAATGCAACTACTTCCGTATGAGAGGGTTTTGCGAGTTCATGCTGTAACATCTGTAACATCTCAGCGATGTTGAAACATGGTTTAACCCACCATGGGAGGGTGGAGGCTGAAGATGCAGGAATTAACAGATGGAGGGTTCATCGATTAGACTTTCCCTATGGAGTTGTCGGGGTTGCAAAACAGGATGAGGGGTTGCAGAACATGATGAATAACAAACAGTGGAGTTAGATTGGCCGGTGGAGATCAAAGGGGATCTTCACTGCCGTTCCATATAGCTCCTCTTCCTCAAATGTTACTGGACGGGCTTACTTGATACAATTTCGGCCTGAGAACAATGAGTAAACAGGGGAAGCTTTAGACGTTTCCATATCCGAGAAATCGAACTCGCATCTCCTATAAATAAGCTTCACCATTTCTTTTGCAGAAATATCCTGTGAATTCATTGATTCATTCTCTCTTTCTAACTGTATTTTGAACGGATGACTGGAATAATTTAGACAATGTCAGTATGAGTAGGATTCAAAAGACAAAAAAAGAATATAAAAAAGGAGAAGGATGTTGAAGTGTTGAAGTTGGGATGCTGAACCATCTTCGTGTTCTTCCCTCCCCGTCAGTGACGAATGGATGACTTGATCGGTGACGAACTTGTTCGGTCGAACAAGGACTCCACATCCTTTAAGTCTTTTGTTGATCCATCTTCGTGTTCTTCCCTCCCCACGGGTGACGAACCTGTGCGACCCAACATTGTGTCAATCCCGATCAAAAGTGGGGAGTATGAGCGGTTTCATCGATTTGAAAATTTTCATCAAATGAGTTTTATTTTAAAAATTTGAATAATGTCAGTTGTCCCGGATAGTTTAAACAATAAGGGTAGAGTTAGTCAATTAGCTAAACAGTAGGGGTAGTTTTCTCAAACCACACATTTCTCAATTTCCAAGGCATGGTATGAGAAGGCGATTTTTGGAAAAATGACTAACCAAAGTACCAAACAACAGATGTTTTCCTAGAAAATGGATTTCTAATGTGGCATTGACTCCTACTTAAAAATGCATTTGAAATGCATGGCATTTCTCTTTATCGTTTTTCTTGTTGACATTGTTCCAAGCAATGCATGTGCACACGATGCATAAACATTATTCTAATCCAACAACCATAGATTTAGGACATCCGAAAAATATTGAAATCCTTTCAATATATTCAACAAAATACATGTATTTGATTACAAATATTATTAAAAAGCTATTATACATTGAAATAATGATTAAAAACCCTAGACTTTTTAGGAAAATCTAGATTTAAATATATATACACACACACAAATTTATTGAAAATTTAAAAAAAAATGCTTCTAAAAGCAAAATATAGTAATATATTGTCAAAAAGGGATTAAAAAATCAATAAAAATTTGAATATGTTTTAATAATTTAAATTAAAATATATAAAATTTCAAATAAATAATCAGTTTAATAATTTAAGGAATATAAAATTAGAAACACTAAAATTTAAAAATTTGTAAGGATTCTAAACATGAAGAAAAATGAAAAGAAAAGCATAACAATCAAATAATTTACACAAAATAAGAAATAATTTTGCTAATTACATATAAACCATTTTGCACCTTGGCTCAAGTTATCATATAGTTCTGATTACTTAACCAGCATATTTCATAAGTGGTTTGGAAGTAAAAACTAACAAGTATACGACTAATGACCCAAAAAAGAAAAACCTAATCCATGGTAGACCATTACTGTTGTTGCTATTTTAGTTGATTGCATGTGTCAAGTAATTATCTATTTGGGTAACTTGAAGATGAAGAGGATAACTCCAAGTAGTATCCAAAATATGAAATAAAGTACATTACACACACACAACAAACCAATTCAACTAGGTTCTTTGTGGCTTCATAGCCATTGATGCCATTAGGTGAGATGATAGTTTGCTTATTCTTTCTTGTTGGTGATGGTTATATGATTCTTTATGGTCTGCTCTTAGTGGGCAACGAAAACACCATCTGCCATAATTTAATTCAATCCTTGCCATGTGTAGGATTGACCCCTTCCACAATAATAAATAAGAGTCTTAATTGAATCATTTGGAAGCTTCATACTACAATTTGAAAACCATCATGTATATGAGGTATGCACATGTATTATAAAACCATAATGGAGTTCTCCATGAAATTTAAGCATACTTAAACCTGGAAGGTCCACATGTAATCTCAGTGCTAATAATAATAGTCATTACAATAAGCGTTCAAACTTTCTCAACAAAATAAATAAATAATCAAGATAAAAGTTCCAAAAGTAATATCATTAAAACACATAACATGTGGAACACTAATGCTGACGACGACATTAGTAATCCTACACAAGGCATTGGTAATATTCTCTTTGAGGGTAGACATCTCTCATGGTGCCTGTAGAGCTTCCTGGTTCATTTGCTTCATCATTTGAACTAGCTTTATCTTAACTACCTATTAGGTTATCAACTTCCCATCTTTCTAATTCTGAATCACATCGTACTTTACTCTTGATGAAATAGTAAGTGATAAAGTAGGCTGCCACTATGTACAATTGAAACTGCAATTCATAAGGTGGCATATTCTTTAAGGTCCCTTCATCTACAAAGCATTGGTTGATGACATTGCATTGGTGAAGAATGGATAAAGTTGAATAAATCCTCCTTTTTCTTAAGTCTACCAACTTGGTGCTAAAATTTGCTCAAATGATATCACTTTGGTGATAGGGAGGGAGTAAGAGACCTAACGACACTAGCAAAGCTAGAATCTACAAGGTAATACTTCCCTACATTTGTATAAACATTAAATAATAGTGTGAAAAGTATTAACTTATTTAATTAAGGGCAAGTTTCTTAAACTATCCTTATGGTTTAACTAATTGACTAACTCTACCCTTATTGTTTACATATTGTTTTTGGGTACTCCTAAGTTTTTTGAGAATTGTCTAAAACCTCCCCTGCCATTAACTTTCCATCACACTTTGTCACATGTGAAATCACGTGACTGATACTTTTTTTCAAAAATTCCAAAAATATCCTTCTACGTTTATTCAGATGATTGTCTTCAATGTAACAAAATTCAGAAGGATAGAAAGGGTATATCGCCTTTGCAACAACAAGGTAGCATGTATTCTTGCATTTATAAAGTGCCATTGCAAAATGGTGGTCCACCCGCGGCCCAACCCGACTTTGGATTTGCACGGCACGACGGCATGCGGGTCGTGCCAGGCATGGCATGATGGTCTGTGTCGTGCTAGGCCTGGGGTTCGGAGTCCACGGACCGGTATGGCAGTGGGCCCGTACTCGGCCCACCCAAAAACCCCCAACGACTAGTTATAGCTTTTTGGGGGGTTTTTTTACAGAAATACCCCCCAATAGCTATAAACAACTATAGAGGGTATTTATGTATTTTGGTTAGGGGAGGGGGAGAAAAATGACACAAATAAACCCAATAGCTATATACCAACTAGTTTATGGGGGCATTTTGGGTAAAGTGATAAATAACTTTACAATGACCAAAATACCACTTCCAACAACTAAAAAATGGCTAGTTTTTATGGTATTTTAGGCAATTGAATTATTTTTAATTCATATAAATAGCCATATCCTCCACCATTCTAATCATACCAATTCAACAATTCTCTTAATCTCTTTTCTCGTACATTATCTGAAGTCTGAAGTGATCTGAACTCTGATTGATTGATTCTCCAATTCTTAGCTTTATTGAAGATTCAACAAGAGGAAGGCTTGCTCAACCAGCTCAAGTATCTAAAGTCAATTAGAAATTCGGGAGGCTTTGACTCTTAGAGTTGAAAGGCTTCAATCGTTGAAATCAAGTTGGGATTCCGAACCAGCAATCTAGGTAAGTCCAATTAAATTAATTTTTATTTTTATAACTAAAAAAAATGGCCGACTCCTCTCGTAACCAATTCCCCAACATGTTCAATGTCGACGATATTCAGTCATATCATGATAGTGTTAGCACCGAAATGGATGCTATTGATATTGATGGAACTTCTACCCCTAGTATTGATACTAGGGGAAAGAAAAAGAGGGCTCTAAGTTGATTAGCTCGGTTTGGAAAATATTTAAAGTAGAGGAAGTTAAGGGGAAGGGAAAAAGAGCTATTTGCCAAAAATATAGGAAAGACTTTAACTATTGTAGCAAGGGTGGCATTGACCATTTGGTCAGACATTTGCTCATCCATGAGAAAGAAGAAGAAGAGAGTGAAACAACACAAACACAAATTGGGCGGGGGGCGAAGGGTTGGTACATTTAAATATTCTCAAGAATAAATGAGGCAATAATTAACAAAATACATTGTACATGTTGAACAACCATTTTTGTTAGCTGAAGATATTAAACTTGACAAATGATTACTTAATTCTGTAAATCCACAATATAAAAAAGTTTGTAGGAATACTATTCGATTAGATGCTTTAAATTTTTTATTCATATAAACAAAATTTAATTTATATGTTATCGAATCTTAATTCTAAAGTTGCAATTATTTCTGATGTTTGGACTTTTAAATTTAACATAAGTTATATTTGTGTTACTAATCATTTTATTGATGAATAATGACTTTTAAATAAAAGAATTTTAAGTTTTACTAGGCTTAAATCGGCACATACTGACCCAGCTATTGTTGCAAGCATTTTAAATACTTTACATGTTTATGAAATTGAGAATAAATTATTTTCTAATAGTTTTGATAATGCTAGTAATAATGATTATGCAATAAATCTTTTAAGATCTCAATTAAAACCATGTTTAAATGGTAAATTATTTCATATTATATGTGCATGTCACATCTTAAATTTATGTATTCAGGATGCTTTAAATATTATTTCTACTCATATTTCTAAAATTATATATATATATATATATATATATATATATATATATATATATATATATATATATATATATTAAAATTTCTAGAGCAAGAAAACAAGAATTTAAATATTTATGTCAAAATTATGGTTTAAAATATAAACATTGTATATTAGATGTTAAACATAAATGGAATTCTACCTATGCTATGTTAGAAAGTTGTATTTCTAATAAATAAATTCTTACTGAATTTTATAATGCAAAAATACCTAATGATATTATATTTGAGGAAGACTGAGGAATGGAAATTTGTATAAGAGATTTTTTTATAACATTTTTATGATGCAACTAATGAATTATCTGACATTTATTATCCAAGTAGTTGTAATTTACCTTATCAATTAATGATGATTAGTGATTGTTTTGCAAACTATAGAACTAATCCACAATTTAAAAGTATTGTTGAAATAATGGAAAATAAATTTAAAAAATATTGGGAGAGCATTTCTCCTCTTTATTGCTTAGGTACAATATTAGATCCTAGGATTAGGAAAGATGGTTTAGATATTTTACTTGAAACATATTGTAAAAATATGAATGTTGAGATTGAAAATAAAAAAGAAGAAATTAATAGTTTATTATTTGAAATGTACAGTTTATGTGAATGTGAAGTAATAGAAAATAATTCTACAATTTGTATAGTTGCATCTTCTACTTCTGAACTTGAGCCTAATAGTAGAAGAGAAAAACTTTTTTATTTAATAAGTAGAAGGAAGAAATCTGCTACCTCAACAACAAGTTCATTTATTGAACTTAATTTTTATTTACAAGCAATTTTTTTCTACTTTAGGTGAGGGAACAAATAATTTTGATATTTTAGCCTCATGGAGTGAACATTCAAAAAATTATCCAGTTCTCGCCGCCATAGCACGTGATCTACTAACCCCTTCGGTCTCTACAGTTCCATCATAGTCCCGTTTTAGTGCAGGTATTAGGGTGTTGGACAACAAGAGAAGCTGTGTGAATGATGAAAGTATAGAGATGTGCATCTACTTTAAAGATTTGCTGGATGTTGAAGACATATTACAAGACAAATGAGGGCATGACACTAAACTCGATATTTCACTTGAAACAGATGATAAAAGTCATGATTCATGAACAATAGTTGTATAACATTTTTTCAAATTATTGTAAATTTTGTTTTATTTTATTTAATTTATTTGCTATTTTTTAACAATGTAATTTTGTATTTTTAATTAGTAACTATATTGTATTTTTATACTTTATTAATTTATTCCATTTTCTAATTTTCATATTTCTTTCATCCATGTATCCAACCATTGCATGCTTTGTAATTTGTATCGTTCAAATTTAAATGAAATAAAATACCTATTTTTATTTGTTTGTTAGATTTCTCATTTCTTATTTTTTCAAATAGTTCCCAAAGGCCAAAGGAAAGTTAAATATTTTAGTTTTACACTTATACTTAGCAAAGAAATAAAAAAAAAAATCAAATTTTTCAAAAAAGAAACAAAAAATAGGTAGAAAACCTGTTTGGCCTTGTTCAGCCTACACCCAAGGCTTGACCTGTTGCCCAACCTGGCACAACCCAGGCACACAGTACGGCTTGCAGCCTAGCCCGGCCTATGCCCGCGGCATGGCATGACACGACATGGGCCTGCACGGGCTTGGGTCATGGGTTGTGCCAGGTCAATCCCCCAAGTTATCCCTAGGGAAGGCAGCACGACCTGGATGGCCTACGAGGCCAGCACGACATAGCCCACACTTTGCATGGGTCACCCGCAGGCCATGCCGTGCTGGCCTGGCATGACCGTTTAATTTACACCTCTAGGCGGTTATACAAAAGCCTCAAGAGATGTGTATCAACAATCCAGTTTTCCCCCGTCTTCCCTCTCCTAACATCAATAGAAAAACTAAGAATTGAAGGCGTGCTAATGTAATGACCACTCAATGGGGTTGTTGCTACATTCCTCTTCTGTGACAAACTGGCATTCCCTTTAATGGAGAAGAGGTTGAATTTGTTATAAGCTTAATAGGGGATGCAAGCCTAATGTGCCCCCAAAGCTGGTGACAATGGCTTGCTACTACCACTTGGACTGTTTGAGGAGACGATATGGGAGTATCACTTTCCGATTTCTTAGATGGAATGAGTTTGGAAGGGGTTGTTGTCCTTGAGCCAGTATTTATGGACAATGGCAAACTAGGGTCTTGCAAATGCCGTAATTTTCTAGTTGTCTCCTGCAAAAACCTTGCAAGGACATTGATTCCACGAGGCACAGTTCAACCTTGAGAAACCTTGTTACATTCCTGTCCTCTAGAAGTGCTGCTAGTGAAAACACTCTTGGTATTAGATGCAGTGAGATCAGAGGGCCGTATTGACCCATTTGTTTAGGCTAAGTGTATGTTGCGGTTGGGTAACACTGATGATCTACAGCTACGATTTAGAATTTGTCTAGTGGGTGATGATTTGAAATTAGAACAAACTCTACTTTAGGGTTTGTTCATATTCAAGATGCGATTCCGTTCTCTCGATGAACGTAGCCAGTGACAACTATAGCAACGATTCTATCAGTTGATGTTGTTGAACCATAGAGGTTTGAATCTAATGAGTTAATGTTTCATTTTGAAAATTTGGAAGAGAATAATGGGTAAATTAGTCTTTTTCAATTTTTTGTTAATAAACTTTAATGTCAAGAAGGATTTTGTCGATTGTCAGAAAACTTAGGGGTTCTCTAAGACATATGTAAATAGTAAGTGTAGAGTTAGTCAATTAACTAAACCATAAGGGTAATTTAAGAAATTTGCCCTTAAATTAAAAAAAAAAAATGAACCTTAAATTAAACCTAGTGGGGGGCATTAAGAACTTTTAGTCAGGATTGGCAATGGCTTCTACAAGTAATCTTGAATCATGTGATGAACCTTTCCACCTTGTGAACACAAATGTAAATTGCATGTCAAAGGAACATGCAACTAATACATTCAATCTGCAAATCTTTTCCTTCCCTTGTATGAGACTTGGTCCTTAGTGGGCACAGATGCACTAACATATAATGCCATTTATTACACCAATACAATCCTAGAAGATGGGAATCATCAATGTAAGCATAATTGTGGTAGGAAATCTTATAAATTATTTGCTAATACTACTAAACTATTACCTTAAAGTATGGGAAGTCTCTCTCTTATCCATTGATATGTGTAGGAGTTTCAATAAATAAAGGAGGAGTTAAGAGCTCTCCTCCTAGCCTACATATAGCTTTAACAACCTTCCTAAAATGTGTATTAATTGTCCATACTGAATGTTGAAAGTGGTTTGCCATGATTCAATTCCTTTCATTATGGCCAACAATCAACAAGAAGTAAGCTAAGGATTCCTTAACCATTACCTATTATGTATTTTTCAACAACCCTCTACGTTTCAACATATTTGCATAGTTTTAAAAATTGACACTCCATTCTAAAAGAATTGTAACATTGATGAGGATGTTCCAAGTCATTCAAAACCTCTCCCTATACATAGTCATGCCCTCTCAATGTAGATGTCATACACTTATGTTGACAAGCCTTTGTGGCAACCTATAAGATGTTGGGCAGAATGAAACTTTATATTACAACATTTTTTGATGAATCCGAAGATTCTAAAGACATGATTCACTTTATTCAAGTACATATTTCCTTTTTGTGTCATACATAATTCACATACATGCTACTCAAAGTACATATGGTCACAACCTACAAGAGAGTATCATTTGTATACCAAAAAGCTAGTATCAACTATGTATCAAAATATATACGGTCACTCAAACATAGACTTTCATCATCGTATCAACATATACTATCACATTAAAAAAATAGATGTACATTCACAAGTATAAGTAGTTAGGAGTTGTGAAACAAAAATAACATAAGTTCTTTAACTAGTCAGTTCTACCCTAATCCCCCTATCATTTATACTACTTTAAAAAGCACCAATGGCCTCAAGAATATTTCTAAATTTTTTTAAGGATAAAATTTACCCTCTATATTTAAATTTATTGATAAAAGATTTAAATTATTGTAATTAAATCCACAATATTAATTTTTGTAATATAAAAATACATATTTTGAAAACAAAACCATTTTCTTCCCTCCTGGTGGTGGGCAAGTAATTCGACCATTTGGGGTCAAATGGATTAATAAATAATGTCATAATTAAATAATAAAAAATTAAAATAAATAACTATGAAATGTAAGAAGTATTTTTATTAATGATGAAAATGGAATTCTAAGTTTAAAATCTACCTAGAAATGAAATGATGTCATAGTCAAATAATAAAATTTTTAATATTAGAAAATACAAAGAATCACAAAAATAAAAATAAAAAACATAAAGAAATTTTGGGCACATATCTAATGTTATATATTTATAAAAAATAAAATATTGGGACATCTCTAATATTATGCATTTATTATATTGAACAAAAATAAGTTTTATACATAAGAAATAATTTTATCAACGATGGAAATGTAATACAAAATCTAATGTCAACCTAGAAATTAAACTATTTTTCTTTTTAAATGGTGAGTTAGTGTATTGAGTCAAATGATACCACAAACAAACAAAAATTAAGTGCGATAAGTAAAAAATATTTTATATAATGTAAATGAAATATATAATTAATTTAAAGGGAAACCCGCTATGTCATTAGAAGCTTATGTGGTTGTTGCCAACATGGGACTCTTAGTCCATGTTGGACACAGCAAAAAGCCTATACTGAAAATAGGTTTTTAGTTTCTCTCTCACTCCATCTGGCTCTTGATCTCTCTACCTTCTCTCTGACTCTCGTAGTCATCTCTCAATCTCTCGCTCCCTCTGTCTCTCCCACTCTTTCAGCTTTAGTTTGTAGCCAAATCAAAACCTCTCTCTCTCTCTCTCTCTCTCTCTCTCTCTCTTTCTTTCTTTATCGTTCTCCCTCAATCTCTCATTTTCTTCCCCCTCACTCTCTCTCTCGATCAATATCTCCTTCTCCCTCACTCTCTCTCTCGATCAATATCTCCTTCTCCCTCAATCTCTATCATTCTCCAATTGGTGTAAATTTCATAGCCAAGAGTTTCTTGTGAATTTTTACCAAATTGGTGTAATGATTTTTGAACCATACCAAGTTAGTCTCATATTCTTTTATACAATCTAATTAATACCATATAAGTGTGTAAGAAAATAAAAAAGAATGAGAGAGGGAGTGAGAGAGAAATTGAGGGAGAACGATAGAAATTAAGGAAGAAAGAGAAATCAACTGAGAAAGAGAATGAGAGAAATTGAGGAAAAACAATAGGTAGAGAGAGAGAATGAGAGAAATTGATATAGAGAACATAAATACAGAAACCAAAAACCATTTTTATTTATTTTCAAATCACATAGTCATTGAGCAAATAAAGATGATTGTGAATTACTAGTATTATAAAATTCAAATAATATCATTTCTATCTTAACTATGATATATCTAAAATCCAAATAATTAATATGAAGAAAAAATTTCCCATGTGTAACGCATGTGCTCAATTACTAGTATTATAAAAAACCTGAACCTAATATCATTTCCATCTAGAGTGTGCAACCAAGTAACCCTAAGCTCATCTAACAAGCCAATGAACATAAGCCTCCAAATATCATCCTTGAATAACTTTGTTGCATATAAATAGCACTGTCGAGGAGATTGTGGGTTGCATATATGTCATTCAATATAGAAATGCAATTAGTGATGTTTCACTTCTCTTTCTTTGATTCATCTGATGACCCCTCTCCACCCTTCATGACAAGCATTTCTTACTTCAACTTGAGTTTCTGAATCTCATATCTAATCATACTAGCTTCAATCCAAATTGATAGTGCAACATTAGAGGTAGATGGTTTGGTAGTCTTTCTCTTCTTTCTTGAGTTTGGCATGCCACTAGCTCTAGTGTGGCAATCACCCTGAGCATCCAACAAATCTTCTTTCTCTACCTCAGGTTCAACAGTTAGAGGAGTTCTAAGACCATATACTTGAGGAAGTGGTTTTGTTTCAGGTACCCTTTCATCATCATTAGATAGTATTTTTGTGGCGTTATAAGCATGTTTACCAATGGCTTGAGTTCTAAAAAATATAAACTCCAACTCTTCTCAACAACTACAGTTTATGGTTCTAAACTTTTGGGCCCATTCACAAGTCTACAAAATTTATTTAAATTGAAATTAACTCTATTTACGTAATCATATTTTTTAACACCAAATATATTGATACATAGTGGCCCAAACATCCTCATTTGCAATGGGCTTCTTAGTCTCAAGGTTAGTGGAAAACCTTGTATGGGAAAGTAGGGCATTATATTGGGTCCTCATCCTCCTTAGTGAATCCAATGGATAAAATTCTTCTCATATTTCATTATTAATTAATCAAATTATAGGCCTAGGTATATTCATTTCAATCTAAACCAGCTTGACAACTTCTTAACTGGGTTATATAAAGGGAGTGGGTTTGCTAGAGCACAAAGGGTTTCAAATGTTCTCCCAATGTTCCAATAATTGTCTCCTTAATTGGTGTGCCAAATTTTATCCATATAAGATCTCTCCATGTTCCAAAAACAAGATACTTTTAAACTTATATAAGGAAAACTGCAAATGATGGGTATATATAGAACTATAGGGACTGAAAGGGTAAACTAAAAAAAGAAAAAAAAAAACTTGGCTAGTCAAGGGATTCTTATCCAATTTGATTGTTTGGACGGGAAATAGAAGTTAAACTCCACTTGTTGAGTCACATGATATGACAAACCATAATTAGCATTCTAAGAAATCCTAGATAATCGTTATGCAAATTTGCATATATTGAGAGAGCCTCCAAACTAAGCTTGTAGGACTAATGCCCCCAAAATTGGCAACCTGCTTAGCTGCCCTATGTTTCAAGTATTTAGGCCCACCATCAAATGATTCATACCCAAAACATAATAGAATGTTCAATTCATTCTCATTTAGTTTATACTATTGGAAAATGGTGCAAAATTTCAACTTGAATTTGAAACAGGGGTATCCTTTGTTAATGTAAAAGATAAGCATAACAGGGACACCCTTGTTAGCCTCCTCACCAAATGCATACAATACAAAAAAACAAAAAACAAGATAATGCATTTAAGAAAAGAATGGAATGAACTCAATGGTAATAGTACAAGAGAATAGCAACGGTGAGAAATGCATGCAAGAGAGTACCAACTGTATTAGTCCAAAAGAATAACATTAACAATGGTATAAACTCAATGGTAACAGATAGACAAATGTATTCTTTTAAATTGAAAAGAGAAAAATGATCCATATTTTCAATTCTTAGAATTTAATTCTCCTTAGTTATTTTTTTTTTCACTTCATGGGGCTTCTTACACAACAAGGGGTAGCCCATCCCTTTTCCCTTAACCCCCCAACCACTGGTGGCAGCTGGATTTGATCCCAGGTCTCTACTCCAACGAGTCAGAGAACCTACCAACTGAGCCACCATCAATTGATGATTCTCCTTAGTTGTTGTTTGAAGGATTTAAGACTATCCATTTCATCCTTTAACTTATCTATCTTAATTTCTAATTCTCTAACATTTTCTTAAGCTCCTTGTCTTTAATTATTATTGTCTTATATATCTCTAATAGTTCTTAAATAGAATCTATAAGATCTTCTTCAGTAAAAATCAAAACTAAGATATAAGGAGTTAGAACTTTCCTTTTCGTCCTCAACAAGAAGCCAAGGTTGCCTTGTTCACATTTTAATTCTTCATCACTTAAGTTTGACCCATCCCAAGTGGCTTTTAGTGCCTTCTTCTTGCCTATGAGCTTTTTTTTTTCCAAATTAGGGCATTCTTATTTAAAGTGTCCTCCCTTGCATTCAAAGCAAGTAGCTTTCTTTCAATCTACTTCTTGCCTTTGATTTCTAGAAATCTTCTTGAAAGTAGGGCCATTTCTTCATCATTATCACTATAATCTTCATTTTCTTCTTTATCTTCAGCTGCAAACTTCAGGGCAATATTCTTCCTATTAAAGACCTTTTCTTTTTTCCCTCTTTTAATCTCATCTCATAAGTGAGAAGAGACATGTTTCTTCAAAGAATTATCCTTGAAGGAGATTCGTTACAGGTTACACAGTCCCTATCATAGGTTTCTTCAACACTTCCTTGGTGCATTAGAATCATAATCTCCAATTGTAGAGCACTCCATCAATTTGATTAGGTAAAAATCATTCACATCCAATGTTTGAGAAACAAGGTGGCTCAACTTCTATTTCAATAGGCTATAAATCTCTTAGTTCCTAAACAATGGCAATAGACCCCTCCTTGCATTCAAAACACTTTGGTAGAGGTGTCTTTTTTGAGTGGTGTTGGTGTGGATAGTCAGTAATTTTGCCTATGGACTAATACAAAAGAAAAAAGTGAGAAGAGACCTAATTGGCTTATCTATATGCATAGAGCATAAGCTTTTTGGTTCTTAGTTGGTTATAACTTTGAGTTCTAATTCTTTTGAAAGAGGTCTTAAAATATTTCTCATTTTCTCTTCTTTAGGATAGAATTTCTTGAAGGATTTGAGTTTGTTCACAATAATTGTTAATCTTGTAAATATGTCAATGATGGTCTCCAGAGGCTTCATTTTGGCTAGGTCATAAGCATGGAACACCATACTAATTTTGAACTTTTAACCAAATCGATTCCCTTATGGGTTACTTCTAAGGTTCTCCAAACTTCCTAGGCTATTTTATAAGTTGAGATTCTTTTGTTCTTAATAATATCTAGAGCATTAAATAAATAGTTCATAGCCCTAGCATCTAGACTTCTTTTTACCTTTTCAGTCCATTCTGAGGAATCTTTCTCCATAAATCTCTCCCTAAATTTTCTTCGTATTAAAAATAAATACCAGGTCCATTTTTCTTCCTCAAGAGAGGGCAGCCCACTTTTGAGCAGGAGGCTAATGTAAGGGGGTAAACTTATCTCTCCCTCTCTCTCTCTTTCTCTCTTGATATATAAACAAACACACGCACACACACTAATACAATGAAGTCTATCTTTTTCATCCTTTTTTTTTAATTTTTTATTATAATTTGTTCCATGTCATTTTTACAAACAACCAATAGATAAAGAAAGAGAGAGTTCATTTTCTGATGTTCAGCTACATGGCATCATTATCCCCCACTTTCTCCTAAATTATCTGTAATTCCTAATTATCTTCTGAATTATTTCTATTTTCTATTTATCCTTTCCACTTTTCATTTATATCTATCTAAATAAAGTTTGGATTCAAAAATTTAATAATTACGTAAATATTAAAATGAAATTATGTAACAACTTTTAAATGTTTATTAAAAAACAAAAAATTATAATAGATTTAATAATATTCAGATTATTAATAATTTTATACTTTTATGAAATTTATAAAGAAATTATAAAAATAAGTATAAAATATAATTTTATGGATAATTCAATTTAGTAACTAAATAGTATTTTCAAGATTTAAATAACAAAATTAAAAACAGCTAAATAATTGTATAACAAAATATTTAATATTATGTAATAACTTTAAAATAAATAAAATTTAAATAAAAAAATTTTAAATATTTGAGATATTATTTAAATATTTTATATAACAAAATAGTTAACATAAATAAATTTTTAATAGTTAAAATAACGAAATTTTGTAATCTATTTAAAATATTTCTTAAAATAGAAAAATAATTATAACAGACTTGATAATATTCGAATTAATAATAATTTTATATATTGAAAAATTAATTAAAACATTATGTAATCATATTATAAATTATAATTTTATGGCGTATTGAATTTAACAAATAATTAGTATTTTAAAAATTTAAGTAACTAAATTTTAAATATTTTAAATATGAAGGAAATTAATAACTAAATCGTATTTTTAATATCATTTTCAAAAACAGATTAAATAACAAAATAATGTAATAAATTTAAATAACACAAAATAATTATAAAAGATTTAATAATATTTCATAATAAGAATATAAGATATAAAAAATTTTTAAAATTTTAATTAGTATTGAAATAATGAATATAAATTAAATAATTTAGAGGCATTTAAGCTTCCAAAAAACAAAAAATTGTAATAGCTTTCATAAACTATTTTTAATAGATATTAAAAAATAGAATAATACTTGAAAACACTATTTCACTTGTATCAATTAATAATTTTTGAAAATAATTTTCGGATATATTAATATTCATTAGTAATAGTTTTAAAATATTTTTCTATATCTATTACATATTTTTATATAATAAAGTTAATATTTATTGTATTTAGTAATTATTTGTTGTATTTTTCTAGTAAATATATTTTCAATACTTATGCATAAATCTATTTTCATTTTTTATTTAACAGTAAATTTTCATAATTATTAGAAATTAAACCATTGTTATTTATTAGAGATTAGGCTATTAATTTAGCTAAAACTAATTATTGTTATTTTCATATTGTTATACTTGCCTTTCTTTGCCTTCACCCTACCTAGGCTCCTCACTTTGTCACATCATTGGGCACTTAGCTATTGGCCACATAACCCTACCTCCCATTTCACTACTGTTACAAAGGTGGACATTTTCCAAACATTAAACAATTAGGATAATTAAAATATCAATTTGTTTAGATATTTTTAGTAATTAATTGTTCATAAATATATATCTTTTTGAAATTTAATTTATTCATATGAATAATTATTAAATAATCAATTTTTAATATTTAAATATTAATTTAATATTATATAAAATTAATTATATAATAGTATTACATGAAATTGATATTACTACCTAAGAATTTTCGTAATTTTAAGATAATTATTTATTTTAGGTAATTTTAGAAAATTATTTATTTTAAAAATTAGTTTTGGTAATACAAATTATTAATTTTGGAAATTTTTAAACATTAAATTGTAAAATTATTGGGGAACTTTTATAATTTTCCATAACTATTTTTAGTAATTAATTATTTCCATCATTATCAATAATTTACACTAGTTTTTGTATTTTTTGGGTAATTTACATTTATTGGGAAATTTTAATTACATTGGTTTTTGGTAATTACGAAGTTAGAAAATTATTGGTGAATTTTAATATTGATAATTTATATTTGGTAATTATTAATAATTTCCAAATTATAGGTAATTTACTTTGGATTTTGGTATTTACTAGGAAATTTTAGTTTTGTGATTTGATAAACTAGTTTTCAAGTTTTTGTTAATTTAATTTAGTGAAAGTTAATTTACTAAATAATTTTTATATTTTCAGTAATTAATTATTCATAAATTCAGATTTTTTCAAAAATAATTTATTCATATCAATAAATCGTGAAAAAATTATTCATATATATTCAGAAATTTATTCGTAATTTTTTGAAATTTATTCAAGTTTTTCTTTCCATTTTTTTATTTTTCTAATGTGCAAACAACAATAAATTCAGATTTTTTCAAAAATAGTTTATTCATATCAATAAATCGTGAAAAAATTATTCATATAAATTCAGAAATTCATTCGTAATTTTTTGAAATTTATTCAAGTTTTTCTTTCCATTTTTTATTTTTCTAATGTGCAAACAACAATAAATAGAAATTATTTTTATTGATTTAGTTTTAAGTGTTAATTGGTTGATTGGTAAGGTCTCCTACTAGTTGTGGCAAAGAAGCTCGTGCATTGCATGGGTCCCACTAGTATAATACTAATACATCACTACAAGCAGCGATAGTAACAATACAATAGGATTCATGGTCACATAGCTAGCAGTGCTACCCCAAAGAGAATTGAAGGCCCCCTATACAAGGGCCAGCGGTGGATGTTCTACGAACTCAAACCTTAAACCTGCAAATGCCTTTTGTAAAACATGGGATAGAAAAAACAAGCTAGGAATGAAGAATACCTCTCCCCATGCAAATGCCTTCTGGGCAGCCAAGTTGGCTAGATCAAGCTCTCCATAGGCCCCAATGTCCTTGGGAAGAAGAATACCTCTCCCCATTCAAATGGTGACTAGGGGATCTTGAATCCAATCGGTGACGAAGACGCTAGACAAACTAGGAATGAAAGGGGAAACCCTAGAGATGGAGGCCCTTGCTGCGACCTTAGGAGTTGTTCCAAGGGGCGCGTTGGAGGTTGTGGCAGGAACATGGGTAGGATTAGAATGCACTACATCCCTGCCCTCTTCTGGGTCGATCGTAATGTGCTCGGTTGACCTCCTCAGTGACAACGAGTTGGTGGCCTCCCTTGCCCTTCTTTGCCTTTTGTTCACCCTGGCTTCCTTGGCCGCAAAAGGATGTTGGATGTGCTTGACATCTCTACATAGGAAATTATAGTTAGTCGAACTAGAAACAAAAGGAAAAGTACCTTGAAACAAAGAAAATATCATAGAAGACCTACCAACAAGACTAAGGCCGACCTCAATGAGCATTGACTCGGCTAGGAACTCCTCAGCCAGAGATTGGCGTGCTACAAGGAACCTGACTTCGTTAGCCAGTTCGCTATCAAACATGACATCAGCGACCTTCCTTGGTTCAGGTTGCCAAGTAGTATCGACCAACCAATCCTCCTCCCAAGATAGGAAGAGGTACCTATGCTTCCAATCTCATACTTTCGAAGGGAAGCCGTGAAGGAGTTTGTACCCAAGGCAGTAACTGATATAAAAATAATAGGGTGCCCTGGGCATTTTCTTAATATTATAGAGCCTGACAAAATAGTCAATGTCCAGGTCAATACCGAGGTGGTGACAAAGAGAGATCATCCCCACGATGCACCAAATCAAGTTCGGATGGAGTTGTCTTAGGGAGATCCCTTAGTGATTGAACACCTCACAAAAGAAGGGGTGAAGTGGGAAATGGAGTCCGGCGACCAATGCCTCTTCAAAAACACATACTTGGTTCGGGCCATGGTCCCAAGGATATTGGCTAGGGATGGGCAAGATGCAAGCATAAGATAAAGGAATGCAAAAAGTCATCATTAGCCTGACAACCTCCTTGTTAGTCAGCGAGCTAGGGACAACCCCCCCACATGGGTTGAGAGGTGGAGGCTTCCTTCTAAGAGGCCTACCACTCTAGAGCCGAGGTGTCGAACTCATCTCGAGTGGGCAGATTTAACTCTCCGTCAAAACCCTCGGAAGACATTTTGGAAGAGAAAAGCCACTCTCTAGATAGGATCATGATGAAAGAATTTTAGGACGAATTGGAAAAGTGACCTCGCTTGCAACAAGTAGAGCTCTCCATGCTCAAGCAATCTTTGCAATGCATAGTGAAAATGAGACCACCAAGTGCCCCTTTATTTATAGGAAAGGGGCTTGACTTTTGAACGGACACGATGATATTGATCAGACGGCTTAGGGATTGTCCCGCGCAAAGACATGGTGAGCGATTTGAATTTGAATTCTGTGTGCCTTAGTCAAAATATGAATTTGCCGCCCACTACTTTCAGCATGCCTTAAGCAAATTTTGATTTTGTCACACGCTACTTCCTACACACCTTAAATCAAAATTTGAATTTGCTGCCCGTAGCTTATGCCCTATCTTCGGAAGTTCGAAGTCCCCCTCGCCGCAAACACCGAGGTACCAAGCTATCATAGAGGGACGAATTGTACCTAGTCACTTCGGGCCAAAGATGTATAGCAAGCCTACCTCGAGACACATCAACCGATCTATGCAGGTCAGCCCCCATCTAATTAGCTCGACAGCATTTTGACTTTGTCGCTACCCTAATTGGCCAGTCCACTTTCTTGCACAATGACCTAAGTGTACTTCGGTTCAAAGGAAGACTAATTCGCTTTCAGCACCTCGGCAAACATGAAAACTTGGCTTTCACAGTTGTCCTCCACCTCAATTTTAGGCTTTGCATTGACCTTGTCAGGTACCCCTTTGAGGACTGGTTTGAGGGGCATTGCATTGAAGTCTACATAAGTGGAGTAACCTGAGGAGGCAGTCATGTAGTTTGAAGCCCATCTTGAGGACGGGATGATGAACTTTGCTCCTGAGGTATTTTGCCGAATTGTAGCTCTATTGCTCTAGAAGGTACGCGCAATTCAGTTCTCAAACACTCTAGCTCTCTCGCTCTTTAGCTCTCTCCAAAATCTCCAGTTCACCAACTTAAACATCAAAGTGCCTACCCTAGGTAAAGCAACCCGGGCACTCTAATACTGTCCTTTTGTAGGTTGACCCGGTGAACTCGCTAGTTCAACATCTGAGTTGCCTTCCAGTAGGGAGCTACCAGATCGTGCATCATCAATTACATTTGTAGATAATTATTGCTTAATTTATATTGCAAAATAAAGCATAAATTATTAAAAAATTATAATTTTCATTGTAGAATATTGAAAATTATTTTTGGCAAATAATAACGAATTTATTTATTTCATTTTCTGGAAAATTGTATTTACACTAATTATGTAATTATGAGGAAATTAATTGTAGAAAATTTCTAGAAAATTATCTAATAAAGAATTCTTTAAAATTTTAAAATTAATAATATGCATTTTTCCGATTATTTCAAAAAAAATCCTAATTATTTCTTTCAACAAATAATTATTCCTATGCATCGCATGGGTCCTCACTAGTCCAAGGTTTTTAAAAGCGAATTGGACAACAAACCGGTCAGGGGTTCGGTTCTCGAGTCGAACAGTCTGACCATTTGAACTGAATAGATGACACATTCTAACGAAAAAATAAAAACGGCCAAAATTGTTGGACAGTTCGAATAGTTCAACCACCCGAGCCAACGATTTGCTGACTAAATCAACAATTTTTTTTTGCGAAATAATGGTACTGGGGTAAAACGGAACCGTTCACCTGATTGGTTCCTAGTTTTTCCAATCTGACCGTCTGGTCCAATCTGGTTTTAAGAACCATGCACTAGTCTATCTATCTATCTATCTATAGCAAGAAAATCCATGTCACTATGCCTCTCCTTGCTCTAAACCCCCTTCCTAATTGTCTGTTTTTCTTGAATTTTTTATTTTTTTAATTCCACATAATTATCCATTAAACCAATAAGGAAATAACATAGGCTTAACTATTTCTAACAACCATAAAGAAAGAGAGATTTACTTTTCTAATGTTTACCCATTCTCCAAATCATCTCTAACAACTTTTTGAACTGGAAATAGTGAAAAATTCAGGAACTTGAAGCAACATGGAGAAAAAAGAGCTGCAGATTTTGTGCCAGGGATTTGAGATGTACATCAAATGTCTTTGACAGATTTGAGTTTGTCATGGTGGGGAAGATACATATATGAGTCATTTAGAGGGAGGCCTCAGTGTGGTTTAATCAAACACATGGTGACTCATATGCATTTCTTTCCTTTTTGTTTACATCTGGTTTCTTTTTCTACTTGTTTTGTTGGTTCAAGTATTTGAACAAGGATTATTCCTCTTCTGAGTTAGAAGAGGAATTGATGATATACCAAAATGAGAAAAATAAAAAAAAATTAAGAGAAGATATAGAGATGGAAGAAGTAGGAATCTTTGGTTTTCTGGATTAATGCTCAATTTTCAATTATATGATGGACTATTTATGGGGGGTTGGATTTCTCTTCCACTTAAAACTGAATTTGGGAAGTTTGAAATCAAAGTGAGGATTTTTGTGGATGCAAGGAGTTTGGGCAATATTGACAGAAGCTATGGAAAAGATATGGTTCATCCATGCATTTATTTCTTTCAACTTAACAAAAGGTTATTCATCCCTAGCTAGAGATGGTGATGACCATATAAACTGCCATAAAGGCCAAAAGTAGTTGATGTGATCATTTGATTGTAACCATCTTAGTTTAATAAACTGAAAGTCTCTGGTTTGGTTATGGGTGATTCAATTTGGTTGGCCCAGATTTTTGTTTTGGTCCAAAATTTAGGTGGAACCAAGCCACTTGGTTTAATCTCACCTCTTCCAGATGCACCTATGATGCTCCCAAATTTTTAAACCAACTTTTAGCAACATAATGATATAAAATAATAATTTCACACCACTAACAAACCTGTTTTCAGCATACCACCACACAACATATTAAATCTAGCTACAACTAATCATTATTTTACCTCTGAGAATGAAAATGTTGATGTGGGCAAAGAAGTTTTTAAATTAAAGGTAGATCCTATAGCGCAATATGAAAACAAAACACATTGAGAAAAGTTTCAAAGAAAAGAACAGAAATCGAACTATTAGGAAGAAGAATTCTTCATTGAATAATTAAGAGAAAATTCAATATCAAAAACTCCCTTAGCCTTCCCCTAGCTACTTTTTATATAGGCACACACCCTTATGGCTGCTCCTACAAGAAAGCTTCCTAATCTATGAAAATACTCTATAATAAAATCCTACTAAAACTCTTCAAAAAGAAAGTCCTAATTGAGCAAAATTTTGGAAATCATAATCTAATACTAATTTGATAATTATGAACTAAAATAGAAGTACTGCATTGACACTAGCTTGGTAAATTCGAACTAAGATAGAAACTCCGTGTTGGCGCTACTTGGTAAATTTGAACTAAGGTGGAAATTCCGTGTTGGCACTAACTTGGTAAATTCGAACCAGAATAGAAGTTTACGCTGGCACTAACTTGGTAATTGATTACTCGGTTGGATTAGTGACATCGTCTGAGCTTATTATGTGTTTTGGAGTGGTCCCAACTTGCATAGAACTTATTGGCATTCTCCTATACTGTATCACCCTCCAATTTGTCTGTAATTAAGGCTTCCTAATCATTATTATACCTCCCTTGTTTCACTTTCTTTTCCTGATAACGTACAAATCAATTTTCTGTCCTAAATGCTCACCTAAGCTAGTTGAACTTGCAAAGGAGACATGCCTTGAATGAAATCTTAGAAATTAATGGTTAGACATACTATCTCTAAATGACGAGTAWAAACTTGTCCATACTAGTCTAAAAAAAAGAATGAAACTTGAAACTTTCTACAATGTGTTAAATGATATGGTAAGATATTGTGCACATGAATGACTATTAAACACCTTGCCTTCCTGAATTCCAAGAGCTAATTGATTTCATCTTGCTTTAACTAAGAACTATGGACTAGAAGAGGTTTTTGGAAAAAGTTGCATAATTAATTTTAAGCTATGGTGTTTATAGCAAGTCATTACAACCTCAATAATTGTAATTTGTACAAACGATCAAGAAATTTGAAGAAGTTCCAACTACAGTTTTGACAAGGCTTCCTAGCAGGGTTCATCACAAGATGTTCTTCATTGGTTCACCAAATTCTTTGTTTTCTTTTTCTTTTTATGATATATATAAATTTCCATCTTCTAGTCCAATTAGGCTCTGATTGTGATGATAATGATTTGTTCTTAATGGGATTGAGACACTATATAGCTCATCTGGATGTTGTTTAAAGTTAAAGAATAGCGGAAGCTTGAATTGTCTAAAATGGTTCGAATTTGTGGACTAGTCGAACCTTGGTGAATTTATAGATACAACTGTTAGTGTTTGGATACAACACTCAATCTAAGAGATTAGGTTACATTGAACTCTACATGATAGAGTTTATCAACATAAGAAAGATGTTAGTAGAATTCTATCTCTAGAAGAGATATGTGATAAAACTGATATTAGGTTTAAATCGCATATCTGTTGACTTGGCAGTCTTTGGTGATGTGGCAACCTTTGATGATGTGGCATTATTATCCTCAATATGCCCCCTCAACCGAATGTTGGGATAGGAAGCACATGCAGTTTGTGTAATATTGATGTAAAATGAGGAGAGGAGCTTGGTGAAGATGTCAGCGAGCTGCCCAAGAGACTGAATATGATGAAGCTGAAGTGATCTCTTGGGAAGATGATCCCGAAGGAAGTGAAAATCGACCTCAATATGGCGAGTACGTGCATGAAAGATCAGGTGAGCAGCAAGGTAGCAAGCACCTACATTATCACAATAAAGAGATGGAGCCGAGGGGAGACGAATCTTGAGATCTGTCAAGAGGGACTGCAACCAAAGTAATTCAGTAATGGTATTGGCAAGAGATCGAAACTTAGCCTCCGTACTAGATCTTGCAACGGTTTGTTGCTTCTTGGCACTCCAGCTAACAAGGTGAGAGCCGAGGTAGATACAATAACCCCTAGTAGATCGGTGATCATCAGGGCACCCGACCCAATCAGCATCGGAGAAGGTAGTAAGATCGGCAGAGGATTGAGAAGAAAAAAACAACGCATGATCTAAGGTATGTTTATGATACCAAAGGATGCATATTGACTACTACCCAGTGTTTGTCTGTGGGATTATGTAGAAACTGGCAAGCCTTGTTAACTGCAAAGCTGATGTCAAGATGAGTGAGAGTAAGATACTACAGACCTCCAACAATACTCCTATACTGAGAAGGGTTAGAGAGAGGAGAGCCATGAAGTCTTGAGATCTTAGTAGATGCCGCCATTGGAACGGAGAGAGGCTTCACACCATTAAGCCCTGCACAATTAAGTAGATCAATGATATATCGGTGTTGGCAAAGCAAAGGCTAGTTTCATCTTTGTGGGTTTCAATACCCAAGAAATAATGTAGGGCTCCAAGATCCTTAAGTTGGAAGATATGCCCCAGACTGTTCACCAAGGATTGTATGAGAGTCAGATAAGTGCTAGTGAGTATCACATCATTCGCATATAGAGAGCCTTCAATGCAAAAAATAAATGAATTGAGAGGGATCATAACGTGAAGTGCAAAAACCTAGTTCAACAAGTTTAGTGCTGAGTCATGAGAACCAAGCCCGGGGAGCCTATCGAAGCACATAGAGAGCTTTCGATAGTTTGCACACACGAGAAGGGCGATCAACATCTTCAAAACCCATAGGCTGCCTCATATAAATATTCTCTATGACAAGCCCATTAAGGAAGGCATTGTCAAAGTCCAGCTGGCGAATGACCCTCCAACGGGACACCGTGAGAGACAGAATTGTGCGAATGGTGGTGGGTTTAACGACAGGATTGAAAGTGTCAAAAAAATTGACACCCGGTATTTGAGTGAAGCCTTGAGCGACTAACCGAGCTTTATAGTGATTCACAGATCCATATGGTATCCTTTTAATCTTATATACCCACTTAGAGCCCACCACATTCATGGATGAATGATATGGTATGAGGTCCCAAGCTCCATTGTGAACGAGGTCCTGGAATTCTTTGGACATAGGGTCTGTTTGGTTTCCAAGAATAGGTGCCAAAATCAGAATCAAAATGACCCATTTCGAATCTTGCTATTTGTTTGGCAGGAATCGGACCCTGATTCCCATTCTTGGGGGAATGAAATTCCCCCATATGGGGGAATGGCCATTCCAACCCCCCAAGGGAATGACATTCCCATTCCAAAGTTTGTCAAAATTTAAAGAATTCATGACAAAAAGCCCCCCAAAATCCTAATATTAATAAAACTTTAAAATATTAATAAATTAAAAAAACAAACAATGATATTAAATTATTAATTATTAAATATAATAATACAGTATAAGTAAAATATTAATACAATATAATTAAATCAATATTAAATAATTAATAATTAAATAATAACATATTATGAAAGGAACAATAAGATAATAATAATAATAAGAGTATACTAATAATTATAATATTCATAAGATAATAATACTATAACAAAATAATAACAAAAGGCAAGGATATTATTTATTTAATAATAATCATAAAATTAATTAAGTATAATAAAATATTAATATATTATAATTAAAATAATAATAAAATACTAACATATTATTTATTATATAATAATAAGTTAATTTGAAAATCATAAAAAATAGTAGAATATTAACAAGGTAATAAGAAAATAATAATAATAATAATAATAATAAAATATTATTAAATTAATAATAATATAATGATATATTAATAAAATATTTATAAATTAATGATAAATACCAAGATATTAATTATTCAATACTAATCAAATAAATAATAATAAGAAAAAATATTATTTATTAAATAATTATAATTAAGTGGAAATAAAATATTAATATAATATAATTAAAGTAATAATAAAATACTAATATATTAATTATTCAATAATAATAACTTAATTTTAAAATAATAAAAAAACAATAAAAATTAATACACTAATAATAAAATACTAATAACATATAGTAAAATATAATAAAATAATAAATTATTAATAAAATATAGTAATAAAAATATTTTTATGTAATAATAAAAGAATAATAACAAAGTACTAATAAAATGACAAATAAACTAATAAAAAATTGAAAAATTTTAGTTGATTCTGGTTCCAACTCCTAATGAACCAAATAGCAACAATCTAAATCTGATTATGATTCCTTATAGGCATCAAGAATATGTAATTCCAATTCTAATTCTAGGGGATTTTGATTCTGATTATGGTCCTATCCACGAACCAAACGGACCCTAAGCTCTTCAAGCTGGCAAGCTACGCACCAATGGCTGGTTGGTAAGATCTCCTCTAGGTTGTAACGAAGACTTCATGATGAAGAGAAAGAAAGCCCAAGGAATCACTCCAATGGTCATAGAAGCTCTAGAGTTTATAGGAACTTCATACAACAAACTTGTAAAAGAGCTTTCAAGATATCTTTATTAACTTCAAAGGAAGAAAATACATCTATTTATAGAATGACTTGTGTAGCATGGTATACTGTTCATCATAATTACAAAAATGCCTCTTCTTGTCTTGTCCATCAAGAAACACAATAGCCTTATCTACCTACTAATGCATGTAAATTATGGCCTAGGTCCACATGGGATTGGTCAAAATAACAAAAAAACGCCCCTGACCAATTCAGTCCATGTCCCAAGAGTCTTCCCCATGCCAAATCAACCCTATTTCTTGGCCTTCTTCTTACAAGAATAAGTCTTATAATGCTTGGACTAATCCCCATCATCTCTCACTCACTTCAACTCAATAGGATCGAGTTAAAGGTATGATACTACTCATAAAGATTTCGATTAAGATGGTAGAAGTTTTCAGCTATAATCCATGTAAATTTTGAAAGAGGTCGATTCTTTCACTTTATAAGAAACTTTTTACAACTCCCATTTGCTATAGAAATCAACTTCTCAACAAGAATGTCTTCAGGCACATTTAGGGGTGTACAATCGATCGGTCCGGTTCAAACCGAGGACCTAACCGACTATTCAGTTTTACCATTTCCCCTAACTGAATTATATTTTAGAACCGAACCGATCCTAACCGAAATCAGTTTGGTTTGGTTCAGTATTCGGTTCGGTTGAACCCTGGTTCCACATAAATGACAAGCATTTAATAAGTTTTATTAATGAAAAGTTAAAATCGCCCCAAAACCCAATGGTTTTAATTAATTAACTATTAACTGTTATTAATTAAAATCTAGAATGACCCCAAAGCCCAATGGTTTTAATTAATTAGCTATTATTAATTAAAAGCTAAAATAAGCCCAAAGCCCTAAGCCAATGGAGAATTGGCGAATTGGCCATTTTCAAAAATTAATGACTAGTAAATAATTAATAATGAGTCTAGGTTTTAATTAACTATTATTAATTGTTCATTGGGAAATATAATAATTAATTAGCATAAAGTATTAAATAAAACATTAATGTTTAATAATTGTTCATTGGGAAATATAATAATTATTCAGTTTGGTTTGGTTCAGTTTTCGGTTTATCAACCGAATTTGATATAATTAACTATTATTAATTGTTAACAATTAATTAACTATTATTAATTGTTCATTGGGAAATATAATAATTATTCAGTTTGGTTTGATTCAGTTTTCGGTTTATCAACCGAATTTGAACACCCCTAGGCACATTAGTAGAAGGAAGCAAAGGTAACTTAGGCAATGGGACTATGGGATAATCACTATGGCCATGATACTAAAAGATGACCATCTAGTGATCATTATATGCAAAAGTTCCAACACTTAGAGAGGTTGAAATTCAAAATTTTGTAGAAATCCTAATGCTAAAATCGCATATGATGAAAAAACCCCAGTTTTTCTTTTTGAATTATTTGAGATTGTAAAACCAAGAAAGATCAAATCTTTGGATCAAGAATGAGTACAGTACCTAATTGTAGTGTCCACAAATGTAGAAAATTGAAGTGGTGTTCACACCCAAGATTGGATCTTCCCAAAATACTGTAACTACTTGAAGATGGCACAACTATTGGTTTGTAGTTTTAGAAAACTTTTCCTGAATTTACAATAGCATAGGTCTGACCTTTATCACTAATTTTGGTGATAGATTTTACCCTAAATATTTCTAGAACAATGCTAGATAAGTTGGCTAATAGATCTGGTTGGATGGGGTTCAAAACCCTAACAAGATTTGTCTCACTAGGCTGGATCCATCCAGCAATGTAAGAGAGAATTTGCATCATCCAATCCCCATATCTTTCATCCTATTTATGGAGGGTTACAAGAGTCCTCTCCTTGTGTATTTAGGAATTCTAAAATAATTAGGATAAAGTTTGAGAGAATCGTACTCACCAAATCCAACACAAAAACTAGAACTTCTCTATCTAGTCATATTAGTTAAATCCTAGTCCTACTAGACTATTTAGTTGATAGTTTGACTAGGATTCTTATGTGAGATTTTTAATTAAGCATTAGCACCTTAATAATTTTCGAAATTATTTTTTCATTGGGAGATTCCAACTTGTATAGTATATATATAGGACCTAAAACATAACAAAAGACCTAACATATTATATTATTTATGTAAGCTAGTAGGGCCCACTTAATGTTTTAATTAGCCTATAGACTACTTCGGCCATAATTGTCATGGGCTTCAGTAGCTAGGCCCATTAAGTGTTTAAACACTTAAAATCTCTTGGGACCTTATCATCCTAAAGGCCCAAAGTCAATTGGTACAACCCATTATGTAATAATCAAATCGATAGATCCCAATTAATCAGTTGCAATTAAGGCTTCTGCTAACAATACTTAACACCACATTAAGGGAATATGAACTAAGGGATGATTTAGAAGAACAAACTCATAACACAAGAAATAAATATTATTTCATTCATAACAATGTCATATACAATACATCCGTTGGAACTAAGGGCATACACATTGTCTAATAGTTACACACTCAAGTCTTCAGCATTAAAGATTGGACTAATCCCCATGTCACTTGGCAATTCTAGGGCATAGGCATTGGAACCGGTTTTCTTAGCAATCCTATAGGGACCTGCATTCCTAGAGTGAAGCCCATGGAAAAGCAATCAAGACTTATGCACACCATAACCATATCACCCTCCTAAAAATCAAGTAGGTGCCTATGTAAATCAGATGTAGCTTTGTATGCATTATTGCTAAGAGCAATCTTATGTCTAAATTCATCATGGATTTCTCTATTATTCTAGGCAAAGCCTTCAACCTCTAGCTATTTTTGGAATTTAGTGGCAAAGAGACTAATCAATAGACCTCTTAGGCTAAATTCCAATGACTATCTCAAAAGGACTTTATTTTTGTTGACCTATTAACTAAACTATTGTCAGCAAATTCAGCCATAGGTAGGATGAGCTCCCATTTTGAAGTGTGGTCACCAACTAAGTAGTGCAACAAATCATCAAGGCTTCCATTAACTACCTAGATTTGGTCATCCGTCTTAGGATAGAAAGAATTGAGAATTTTAGTTTTCTATTAAAGAGTTTCCAAAGTGTCTTCCAAAAGTAACTCAAACTATTAATATTATTATCAAAAACAATAGTAACAAGAACACTACGTAAATAGACAACTTCTCTAAAGAATAAGTTTTCCACACAGATGTCTTACTACAAGGAATAAAGTGGGCCATTTTAGAAAACCTAGCTGTCTACCACAACATAAATTGAATCATGACCCATTGTTGTCTTTGTTGGAAGGGTTACAAATTAGATTATGGATGGTCAAACCATGCTTGATGATTGAGCGAATTTTCAAAAAATTTCTAACCAAACTCAGGAACTAATTTCCCAATAATTTTGAAATTTGAATTTTTGGATCGATCTGAACCGAACCAGATTTGAAACGAAAATCAAAATTGATTATACCTGATATGGAGTCCACAAATCACAGCTCCCATAGTGGTAGTTCATTCACAATATTAGTCCCAAAAACCAGCCTCCAACTGAAAATGGTGCAGTGTATGGAAGAAGTCGATTCAACAACACTATTTCAGCAAAATTTCTATCCAACTTACTTGAATCGAATGAGATTTGTGAGCCTGATTTCCCTAGTGTTTTTCTTGCAAAAACATAAAGGAAAAACTGATAAAAATCAGTTCTTGCAAACCCTAGGTCGTGCTAGGTTTACTAGGAGACAAAAAAGAAGATTAGAGAGTAAGTGGGGAAACAAATCCAGTTTATCGATTCTCTCTTAATCCTTTTATAGAGCACTCTCCTAACCTATTTAGGAAATGATCCTAGTTTTGACCCAAATCACATGACAAGTTATCACTTTACTAATTACATTAGTAAAGGGCCTTAGGCACATTTACTTCAAAGGCTCACGTCCCTAAGTGATGTATGGCCACTTTGGTCCTAAATATAGTATGGCATGGGACCTCACAAAGGTCTCACACAAGTCTATAAGGGTTCAGCCCTACCCTTGAAAGAGATTAGGTCGAATTCACTACTCAGGACACTGAACCCCTGACCCAATTAGCTTGGGCTCAATTTGGGTCCAATATTTATACCGAAACTAGCGGGGACTACATAGGATTTGTTAAGTTAAAGATAAATGGGTAAATTACAAAGACCCCCTGTACTATGGAATCTATGACAAAGACCCCTTGTACTTTGTTTCGCAATAAAGACCCCCTTGTACTATGACCGTGAGACAAAGACCCCCTTCCATTAGTTTTCCGTTGAAATCCACTGTTGCAATATTTTTTAATCTCTATATTACCCTTGTAATAACTATCCGGGTAATTGGGAGAAAAACACTGTTCATCTTCCCAGACCTCACGATACACGAATAGAACAGTAGATGCGGTAATCCTTTCTACCTCAGATTCCTTCACATTTCTCTCTCTCTCTCTCCCGATTTCTCTTCTTCCCCTTCCCCATTCTTCTTCCCACTTTCCTTTATTTTTCGTTCCTCTCGTCCATAGCCACCACAACTCGTTGTAGCGGCTAATGGTAACAAAGTTGACCAACAAACAAGAAAATGCAATTTCTTCTATAAGAGCCATCTTAACCTTATTATTCAACCATGATAAATCCAAGACCTCACCACTATGACATGGAACTCATGTAGAGGTTTCTTAGATAACTGAAAGATTCTTCGAGGTAAAATGACACCAAACTGATTCTGATATTCTACCTATACTCCTAAGCTTAGCCAATCTTTCTTTATCAAGCATGGGACCTCACAAAGGTCTCACACAAGATCCAAAGTCCAAGAACAAATGGGTATTGTACTTGTTTTGAAGCAAGAACCCATTGCCAAGAGGTCTGGAAGAGGACGAATGGGCATAAAGGAATTGATGATGTGGGATGTTGTAATAAGAATGGTGTTGCTGATTGGTTTCAACAGCAACTGATGAAGAGAGTGAAGGAAAGGAGTAAGAAGAGGAATTTGCAAAGGAGTTGTTGGTAATGGCAGAGGGGTTTATGGGTATTGATGAGATTGTGGTAGATGTGTTTACTGTAATAACTTCCATAGGCTTTCTTGAAAGGTTTCTACCCCTGTGCATGTGCCTCTCGCAGTACTTTGAATCTGGGCATGCTTCTTTCGAGCATCTCCATTTCTTTCCATCCGTTTTGCATCGCTTTCCTGCCAAAACTCATCTAGAAACAGTCCCAACAGATACCTAGATCCCATTTTTACCAAATAAATAAATATATATATATATATAAAAGAAAGCTAACGGAAGGGGTCTTTGTCTCACGGTTATAGTACAAGGGGTTCTTTGTCATGAAACAAAGTACAGGGGTCTTTGTCACAAACCCCATAGTATAGAGGGGTCTTTGTAATTTACCCAAGATAAATAATAGAAACATGTAAGAGTATACAATTGTTTTATATAATAATTAATAATTATTTATGTTTTATATATTACTTTTAATAATTTTTTACAATAATTAATTTTAGATAGGGTTGTTTATCAAACTTAGGGATGGAAAATTTTCCCATTTCCCCGATCCCTGTGGGGATCTGCCCTGAATGGGGCAGGGATGGGGATGATTTTCCCCCTATAGGAACGGAGATGGGGAAATTTTCATCCCTATTGGCAAGGACAGTGTGGGGATGGGGAGAGCACTCCCTGCCCCGTGTGGACTCCAACCCCGCCCCATGGGATCCCCACTAATATACATGTATATGTACGCATATATGTGTATATGAACACATACATCTATATGTTAATATTTTTAAAAATATGGTCAAATATGTTTGTATCTTTTCTAATCTGATTGTAAGTTTTAATTATTTTATTTTTATTTTTTAAATAAAATAAAAAACAAAAACATAATAGTTGTTGTAGGTACATAGTGGTCACTCAGACCATTAGAATACAGAGGGTGTCAAACCAATACTACACAAATGTCTGCGATGAGTCCACAACTCATCGTACACCTGCGATGAACTCTTGACCCGAAATAGGTTGCGATGAACTTTGGCCCTACACAGACTTGCGATGAGTTTTGGACTCGCATGGACTTGCGATGAGCTTAAAGCCACCACAGAACCGCGACAAGCGCAGACTCACCGTAGGTCAGAAACAAATGATAGAAACACATGCGTCATTAATAACGCGCGTGACGGGACACCCCATGGGCCTAATAAGGACGTGCAAGCTAAATAGTGATGTCACCTATGCCACATCAGTTTAAAAGGGTCACAAAAGGAAGTAGCACATGTGGATTATAAGAATCCTCAAACAAAAGAAAATTTTGTCCTTAAGATATCTCATAAGACACGTGGCAAAACCCTAGTAATGCTCCTTAACAACTGATAGCGTATCTGAGATTCCCTTTCCTAATGAGAATCAAACGCTTTTGGCTCCTTCCTTTTGGGACCTCGGGATCTCTCCCAATAAATAGGGGTCCAACTCATAACGAGATCATCATTCTATCATCCCATTTGCCCTAAGCCTTTAGCCTACCTCCTACACTCGGTCTTCCTTTGTCCTTTAAGGAGACCCCCATACGTAGCCTAACCACCCTACTCACAGTTGACATTATAAAGAATCACGGGGAGTGGGGATCCCCGTGGAGACAGGGATGAGGATAACTTTGTCCCCGTTAGCAAGGATGGGGACGGGGACGTGGATGAGGATTTTCGCAGGGATGGGGATGGGGAGAAGCTCCTTGTCCCCGCCTTAATCCGTTACCTTTCCAAATCAAACTAACAAAACTGACCAACCTGATTTCTAGTATTTCCAGTCGGCTTTGGTTCAACAATTTCTCAATCCAACTAAGTTGGATCAGTTTTGCTTTGGCCATTTGTAAACTAACTAAAATCAAACAACCTGACCATAGATATATATTTATATTTTATATTTTAAATATATTTTTTAATACAGAAAAGTGGGAAAATTCCAATATTTATTAGGCTAAAATAGTTTATATCATAAATTTAATCTTTTAATAATGCCATTGAATTTTTTAATTTAAACTTAATTTTTTTAATTTTAAATCTTTTGAATTGATCGACCAAACCAAAAATAGACCCAAACCGATATAACCTGAGTAACCAACCCCCCAACCTGACCATGTCGATTTGATTGGCCAAACAACCAACAACTGAACTGAACCAACCCGTGAACAAAAGTTTAATCTCCAATAATTATTAAAAATTTATAACAAAAATACACAATATATTAAATTTATAAAGCTAAATAATAGCAGTTTAAACTCCAATACTTATTGAAAATTTTCTATTAAATAACACAATAAAAATAGATTTATACATAATTATTTGAAAATATTTATCACAAAAAAATAAATAATTAATAAAATACAATAAATATTAATTTTAGTATAGATAAATATAAAATAAATAGAGATTAAGTTTTTTAAAATATTATTAATAAACAATAATTTTTTGAAAGTTATTTTCTAGAATTATTAATTGGTACAAATAACTTAGTTATTTACAATATTATTTATTTATTGAAATAATATCTTTATTTAAATTTTAAAATATTAATTACTTGTTGAATTTAATAATCCATAAAATAATAGTACTATTAATACATGATTTTTTTATTTTAACTATTTAAAATCTTGTTATGTTAAATATTTTGTTATTTAAAATATGTAGTTATTTAACTAAATATTTAAAATCTTAATCTGATTATTATAATTGAAAGTTATTCAGTAACTATTTAAAATATATTATTAATTGATTTAAAATATTAATTTTAATATTTTGTTATTTAAGATATTTAGTTATTAAAATATTTAAATAATATTTCATTTTTATGTTAGATTTTTATTATTTAAATAACATTTAGATTGAATAATCCAAAAAATCATAATTTATATTCTTTGTCTATTTATTATAATTGAAAGTTATTCAGTAACTATTTAAAATATATTATTAATTGATTTAAAATATTAATTTTAATGTTTTTTATTTAAGATATTTAGTTATTGAAATATTTAAATAATATTTCATTTTTATGTTAGATTTTTATTATTTAAATAATATTTAGATTGAATAATCCAAAAAATCATAATTTATATTGTTTGTACATAATTTCGTAATGAATTCTGTAAAAATATATAATTATTAATAATATGAATATTATTAAATCGATTATAATTATTTTTGTCTTTTTAATAAATATTTTAAAGTTATTATATAATTTTGTTAGAATATTTAAATAATTATTAAATTTTTTAATTCAAACTTTCTTTAGATAGATGTAGATAAAAAGTGGGGGAGAAGATAAATAAAAATTAGAGAGAAATTAGGAGAGAAACTTTCTACTAAATTAGAGATAACTTAGGAGAAAGTTGGGGATAATGGGGGAGGTTATTTATGAGAAATTTTAGGATATTAGGTTATTTAGGTTATTGGAGTGTGTGTGTGTGTGTGTGTGTGTGTGTGTGTGTGTGTGTGTGTGTGTGAGAGAGAGAGAGAGAGAGATTTTTAGGAAGATTTTTTTTGGGAAAGTAGAGTTTCTAATTGGTAATTTCGAAAATGAGATGGATTAAAAATATTCCAAAATTCAAAAAAAAAGGTACTCAAGGTAATGAATGTATCATTGGATTCAATCACCCTATGAAAAACCAAGGATAATGAACTTATATAAGATAAAGCCTATCAGGTAATCAATCCTATAATGGTCTCTTACACTTAACCGGAATTTAAAAAATTGAGAAAATTAGTCAATGATTACACAAAACCAGGACTAATTCGTTGGTTCTTAGGTTGGATCAGCTAGGTGGACAGTTTTGGCCCTTTTTTTAAGAGAACAAGGTTAGTGGTAGGATCGAACTAGTATATAGTCTAACTAGCTAACCAGTTTGGTTCACCTTTCTAAACATCGGTAGTGTGTATATGTTTTTTTATATATAGAATAAATAATATGGTTTTGAAATATATAGAATAAACAATATATATATAGATCTAATTTATAACTTTTTTCAGTTTTTTATCTTTTATAAATAAAAAAGCTAAAAATTACATTTTGAGGAAAAAGGGGTTTTCTTAGTAAAATGGATGAGCCAATGTGCCTTTGGCCCATGAAGAACATACAATTATTAATTAATTAAGTATTCATTTATTAAATAATTAATTCATTAATAATTACTATACTATTACTTTATTAATAATTTGTTTGTGAAATTAAATAATTTAGATTGTCAATATTATTTTTCATTGATAATTAACTATTATTAATTTATTTAAATTATTATTTTGTTTAAATAATTAAATTAATTTTTTATGATTAGTTTTAATTAATTAAACAATAGTCAATATTTTTATTTATATTTTAGAAATTATTATCTTTTTATTAATGTACTTATAAAATTATTAATAATTTATTTGATAGTTTAATTATTATTAAATAGCAATCATTAATTATTAAATATTATTTTAGTAAATATTTACTTGTTTATTAATTTTTATATATTTATTACTTTATTAATTCTTAATATATTTATTGTTTTATAATATTTTCTAATCAATTTATAACCACGGATAACTATTATCTATGACTATAGTTATAAGTAGCTTTTACCCACAAATAAAGAGCTTTAGCTACAAAAAAAACAATCGTAGCAATTCTACTTTTATAACTTATAGCCACGGATACTTTAAAACCATGGCTATAAGTATCTCTTATTCACAGACAAAGAGCTTTTAATCACGGGCAAAATGTCCATAGCTAAAGTTCATCTTTTTGCCACGAACATGAAGTTGTTTGTAGTGGCCATGGCTATATCCCATGTTTTAGCTACGGTTTTTACGACGGTAGCTAAAACACAATAGTTATAGCCCCATTTTCTTGTAGTGACCTCTCTGCCTATAATTATCAAAATACTGTCCATAGGGAAGGACCTCTCCCCAAATTGTAAGATGCAATGCTATACTTTGGTTAAATGAATCTCGAGATTAAATCCTTTTGTAAACCTTTTTCATAAAATAATATTTTAAAATATATAAATATATTTTGCAAATCAAATTTCAAATACAATTGAAATTCACTATCAATAGTTTATGCTTCCATTAGAAAGAATGTAAACCCTAATATTCATTTTGTTTGACCAAATGGTCGATCCTATCACTATGATCACTCACTCAAGTGATTTCCCAAACTGTCCAACATGCCCAGGTATTTGACCATCGATGGATCTCACTGCTTGACATATCAAAGACAGCTCAGTCTAACACCTAGCGTAGTATCATAATCAAGTCTAGGGTAAAGTGCAACTTTTCAGTTTTGTACATTTATCTCCAAGGTCCAAAACATAACTGGAAGTTGATTCGAGTTCAATGTTTCTTGTAAACACCCACTACCTGTACTTAGGGTCTAACCCTACCTGCTAAGACAAGCTACTCCAACTATTTGGTAGCACACTAGTGTTAGCCTTGTCATGATAAACTCTCCAAATCTATCCAATGGCTGAGAACATTCTAAACTAGCACAAGTTTCTTAAATGTCTAGTTTAAAGAATAACTCACAGAAAACATACTAATATGAACATAAAACAATAATGTACTTTATTCATTTACAGATAAATGTTTATGTACATCAGTCTAATTAGAGCTAAAGGCATACACTGTCTAACAGTCATAGATAGATTTAGGATAAAATTCATAGAGAGGTCTTGCCAAGGCTTATGTGGAACTGGTAAACATGTCTACAAACTTGTATTTTTCTTTCTCCATTTTTTCTAGTTGACAAATTTTACATTGTTTGATAACATGATCAACATTAGCCTTAAAGCTAGGCCAATAAAAGCAATATTCAACCATAGCTATGGCCTTAACATGACCAAAATGCCACTTGCATGTAACTCTCATATAATATATATAATCATGTGGTAAAGTATCAAGAAGGCACAACCAAGTTCCCTTGAACAAATAATCATTATGGATAGAAAAGACAAGATATATAAATTGGTGTCCAACCTGTAAAGAACGACAAGTGATGCTCAAATCCTTACAAGCTAGCATAAACTTGCTTCAGATGATTGAATCCCACATGACATAGAATGAACTATAAGCACCACTTAACTCAACACATTGGCTACTCAATTCTTTGCACCAACTATATGCTTAATCACAAAGTTATATTCTACTAAGAAATTAGTCCATTTTTATGACTACTATGATGCTTCTAATATGTTGAGATATTTGATTGTTTGATGATCTGAATATAAAACAAACTCTTAGGGAATTAAATTATGATGCCAATGTTGAAGACATTGCACAACAACATAGAATTCATTGTCATATGTTCAGTATTTTTTGTTTAGTTTCATTATGATTTTCATTATTAAAAAATATAGGATGTCCTTTTTACATAAGCACACCACCTATTCCAATTTGGGACGCTTCACAAAACACCTTAAAATATTTTGGAAAAGTTAGGTAGTTGTAACACAGGGTCTTAGTCATCCTTTGCTTAACAATCTCATAGGCTTTAGTTGCAACCTTGCACCAAATAAATTCCCCCTTTTTTGTAGCTTTTATAGTTAGTGTCAAAGTTTGTTATAAAAACGTCTGTAAAAGAATAAATAAAAATAGTCAATCCATGAGAGTTTCTCATTTCGTGGATGTTAGTGGGGATGGACCAGTCAAGTATAGCTTTCACCTTGTTATGATCAGCCTTGACAACCTTTAAAGGATATAGCAAATCCTAAAAAGACAACACTATGTGCCATAAAAGAATATTTATTTAAGTTGATGTAGAGATTTTCTTGAAATAAGACCCATCACTTGATGAAGATGGTCAAGATGATTATTAGGAGTACGGTTGTATATAAGAACATCATCAAAGAATAAAAAAAAATAAAAAAAATAAAAAAAAACAAGAAATGACCAATAAAATGGCGAAGTACCTTAATCATAAATCTCGTGAAAGTGCCAGGAGCATTAATTAATCCAAAAGAACACTCATATAATACAATGGGTGCTCTACAATAATAGGGAGAAGTCCTATTTTTCCTCTAAAAACATTAGGGACTTTCCTCATTGTTTTTCCTCTAAAAACATTAGGTACTTTCTCCTTAGGATGAGGCACAGGTCCCTACAATTGAGACTTTTTCTCAACCAGTAACTACTTTTAGTGGACAAGTTCAAAAGAGATAAACCAAAAACAAAATTTTGTTTCATAAGAAAATAATAGCAATGATAATAATAATAATAAAGAGGGTATTGATAGTGTGTGCATGTTAGTCCACATAAAACAAATATACCATCAATTGTGTGGTTATTTCTGTTGACCTATGTATAGTCCTATACGTCGAGAATGATATCAACGGCCATAAACCACTCGGTCTAATATAGAACGAGCATACCAAATCTGAACCCAATGGAGCGACATAGATCTTCCAAAGAAATTTGTAGGTGAAAATTCCGGCTCCAGCAACTCATCAAACTAAATCCGCTAGAAAACATGGCTCCTCACGTCGCATTGAGAGTTGGGTGCCAGAACTCTGTGGCAGAGTTCCACCATCGGTGCCCATAACTAAATCTCACCCATCCAAAAATAGAAGGTGATATTTCCCTATGTTTTACTACGAGGGCTCAACATTTTTCAATCATATAAGTTCTAAAAGCTTAGTTTGGAAGGAGAACAAATACAATATATACACAATAATACAAAATTCAAGGTTTTGCATTCTATATATTTGTATTTGTACTTCTTCCAAACTGAGCCAAAGGAGAAAATACCATCTACATCACTTCCAACAATCGTTGAAAATCGTAAAAGTTCAAAAGCGCTAAGAAGCTCAGACTTGGAAACATATCTTCGTCCTTTAATGAGGTGTGGCCAGCATTGGTGTGATTGCCACCAGACCATAGAATGGATGGGGTTGGTCACAGATTCAGAGAACAAATGGGTTAAGTTGCAATTGGATTATGCTACCAACCCTGTCTCAATAGGCTGCTGCAGCCTTACATTGGGAATAGGACTTGGAATCTGCTACCCACAAGTTCCCACACCCATACCCACCGAGCACCACCATCATGTATTTGGAACATCTCCCGATACCGGGAGATATTCCCAATGCGTAGGTATCATATCTCATGAGTAGAGATGTGGGACATCTCGTGGGTGGCAGATCCGACCTCTAAAAATAGACATGTTCACGGGCATGGCTTCAGGCCTTACTTTCCACATGTAGGGCTTAAAACCAGTCAAATATTTACGAAAGACAAGCCCGACCACCGGCCCATGAACAGATTAGATTGGGAACATTTTCCATTGTCATTGATGGGGAGATGTTCCTGTTGTACTTGTACAGCTGCAATGGCTGGTTTGGACATTGTTGGCACCTTCAATAGGTAGCCGACCCAAACTTGAAGCGAACTCCCCACATGGGTTTTAACATGGCAGCTCACGCACTAGCCCATAATGGACCATGTGGTGGTTACTCCGTTTTTTATTTTCTCTCAAACTATTGCAAATGATATTACTGCAAAGATTTGATGAGCAGATCAGTTAAATGATGGAACAGCTATATACACAAGGCTTAATTGAGTTGAGATACCGTTTGCAGTTTACACCCTACCCCATTACTAGGGGCGTCAATTGGACTGGATTTTGTTTATAAATGGATTTGATCCAATCCGGTCCAGTCCAATGTGAATCTATTATAAATGGATTTGGTCCAATCCGGTCCAGTCCAATGAATATTTTGGACTGGTCTAGGGACTGTTCAGTCTGTTCAATCTGTTCAAATTCCTATTAATTTAGATTGGTTTCAACTCAAACCTGGTCCATTGAAACCTATATTCTCATCTTTTATCACTGGACCAGATATTGGCCCAATCCAATATAAATTCATTATGGACTGATCAGGTGCAATCCAATATGTCATATTGGTCCATCCAGTCCATCCAAATTCAATATGTCTTATTGGTCCGTCCAATCCATCCAAATGGATTTTGATTTGGACTTTGGACGGAGTCCAACTCAAAACCGGTCAATTGATACCCTACCCCATTACCTCAGTCCTCCATATGAGATATGACAGAGTTTATAATGCAAATTCGAAATAGGTGGGTGCTCTTTCACTTGACCACCACCAAGGAAAAACATAGCCAAAGGCTCAGTCTTGGAAAGGGTACAAATACAAATTTGTACGGTGCAAAACATTGTATTTGCACCGTACATATTTGTATTTGTACTCTTTCCAAACTGAGCTGAGCCAAAGATGGTTTCAGCAAGTGTATAGACAGACTAGCTCATAATCTAGTTTCTGATTTTTCTGTGAACTAAAAATTTTCCAAATCCCCAGTGCTTTGAAGCTTGTAACGAAAAAATTGAACAAAAGGGAAATTAAACAACCAGCCTTTCTATTTTTCTTTTATAAACAACTAAAGTACTTATAAGTGAGTTAGTTACCCAAAATTCCCTACAACTTTAGGGAAGTCTGTTGTTGATCCCCAGAAAAGAAAAAAATAAAACTCACTTTGGAGACCGTACGCATCCTCCAGGAAGAAGGAACTTGAACTTGTCGGAATTCTGTATCACGTATGCAGGGAGATGAATTGCAGAAACTGATCTCGGGATCGAACCCATCTTCTTAATCAGCTCTCTGAAGGTGTATTCTTCTGGTAACATATCAAACAGATCATCGCCTCGGCAGATGATTTTCTGAATTCTTGAGTAATCGAGAAAATCTCGTCGCCTCACCCGATCAGCATGGCTGTAAGCAGTCATCTTGAACACGAATTCCTTAATGTGCCGAAAGCAAAAGCTGCAATGCCAGCCAGCATCAGAAAGTATAACATCAGTCTGCCTGCTATGCCTGTAACGTGTTCTAGGTCCAAATACATGGCTCGTTGCTCGCCAGCTGCTAAAATCCACAAGGTATTCGTAGGAGTACAAGTAATTCCTCAGCTCAAGATGCAGAACTGGTGGGATCCCATCACACCATTGCAGGAGTTTCATGGTGTTTGCACTTGGGATTTCATCGGTATCAGACATTATAAGAAGATCGCCATTAGAGATGCCTGCCTGCTTCAGTAATGCATTCATGGCTACACGTTGCTCCCCCTCGAGTATAAAAGGGTCCTCGTAAGAGCGGCGACTGGCTTTCCGACCTGAGAATACACCATAGACAATCTTCTCCTCTGCAAAATTGAATCTGGCCTGGTTCTGAGCGAAGAAGAGAGGCTTTGCGATGCCGGTGAAAGTGGTGTTCGATTCTAGGATGACGAATTTTGTGACATAAGGGAGAAGCTCGTGCCATCTGATCTCAAGTATGTCAAGCTCATTGCTGAAGATAATGGCGTCGAAGACGCGCCGCGGCTGGGAGCGGAGGGACCAGCCGTGGAGGTGGCAGAGGTGTTCCATTGAGACATTCTCGGCGTAGTAATGGGGAAGGCGGATGAATGGCTCAGGAGGCGTGTCCCAGAGTGGACGGAAGAAGTAAGAAATCTTCTGGCCATGGCTGAAGATACCAAGCACAATAATGGGTACAAGTATGAGGAAGAAGATGAGAAGACACTTCGGGGATGCTCTTCTGGAGCTGAACCTGTTGGATCTTCCGCTTCCGGCCATGGCGGAAGATGGCCAATGATGGGTGGATTCAAAATGACCAATTCCAGTAATTGTTCTACATGAGTTGGGAGCTTGCTAGAATTCAAATTTTGATCAGTATAGCTTAAACCAAAACCAGAGATCCAGAACTACTTGGGCAGAAGGAATCAAAGCAAAGGATGACAGATTGATCTCAAATCGAAATGGGTCTGGTCTGGTAGGAGTAGGACCCACCAAGCAAATTAGCCCCGGTGTTGTGTCTCACTATGAACAACCAATCAGACAATCGTGTTTGTCATGATTAATTATCACAGTGGAAACATACAAAACACAAAGATCTACGGAATACAGACAGACAGCTATTCAAGAAATCAAGTTGAGATAGCAGAAGAACTCAAGAGAGGGAAGATGGGAAGATGTATACACGGATAGAGAGGGAAGATGGGAGATATCCAAGCCTGAGGGAACTAGTTGGAGTAAGCACAACCGTCCGATCAGTATCGTTAGTAACTTGAGTGGTCACCGGAGATCAAAATTCACCTGTTGCCACTTGCCAAAAAGAGGACTGAAAAGGCAAAAACCAGTTTTCAGCTAACGTGCGCAGATGTTGCGCATACTTGACTTGGTAAAGTCGCTAATCAGCGCGAAACCCCAAACTCGGACTTGGAGCCCCGCTGTGTCACCTCATAAAAAGCATACTTCAGCGGTTTAGCCCTCCAAGGAAATTGCTAAAATGCGCTCCCTGCGCAGCGACGGCTTTCTGCCGGAGAAAAGACCGGTGTGTGTCGGAGATTTCCCTTTTCACGTCCACGTGAACGTAAACGATGGAGAACTTCTCAAATCCAGAACCTCAGATTTGACGTAAATCTTATCTGGTTTCACCTAAAAATCCCGTAAAAATTCAAGCTTTCCATCAAATACCAACCAAAACACTTTCGACTTTCATCGTTGCAATCCATTAGCCCACACGCAGAGCTACAAACCATCATCCCAATTCGAAAAAAAAAAAAAAGAAAGCCAAAACCCAAAAGTCCTTGAAGCTCACCTTTAAATAATATTTCGACGTTGATCCTTCGTCAATTCAATCCCTCTCGCTCGAGCTGGTATATCTCCTCCATCACGAAACTCCAATCCAAATCGAGTGAGAAGCATTGGTTTTGCCTTGGAAGAGAAGATTTGGGGATTCTTTTCCTGGGGAAATTACAGATGTAATGCAGGCTTTGCATTTATGCATGGATAGAAAAAGGAATAGACAAAGCATGCATTAAATGAATATGCACAAAAGCTATCTAAATTTAGCCGTTTCGTCTCCAGATTTGGTGGGTCTGCGCTCGATATCTTGCTCTTTATGGATTGATTGAATCGCAGTTACTTGCTGCTCTTCCTCTGAGAATAGAAAGAAACTATGCGAAGCAGACTATTCCGCTATAGGAAGATTATGTGTTACGCGACGCAAGTTAAGAATGTGTATAAACCGATTTTAAGCTTTTTGTTTAGAATCTTTACGAATATGGAGGCATTTGAAGGGTGATGACGGGAAGATATGTTATTTATTAAGGCAGGCTAGGGATATTTCCTTCTTCCGGTCACCGCCCAACGCTTGTCAACAATGCAGAAGGCAAGAATGTTTACAGACTGGAGATTCAATGGGTCCCTTCACAATAAAGGGCTGAAATGTCTGTAGGTTGCCACGTGGTAAATTATACACGGTCGGGATCTATTGTCGGCTGGGTAAGCGTAAGAAATTGAAACCAATTGATTAAAGAGTAGCCAGCAGTTTAGCTACATTAGATGCGCTGCAGCTGCAGACACTATGGGCCCACAAAATGAAACGTTAAAAATGACTTTTTCTGGAGTGGGGCTAATGTAGCAGTGCGTATCATGTGCAGCTGCTTGATAGAATTTGCATTTACTTGCAAACGTTAAAAATGCCGGTGCCAGCGGTGGTGCGGTTTCATGGCAGCCATGCAAGCGTGCTGCATATCGGTTGCCTTTTGTTTCGTATGGTAGAATTTGGCGGTGTTTGGAATCAAGGACGTTTATTGAATAAACGCTGCCACATGGGAGCTATTTATGTGATTATTTACAGTTGGGGAAATTTTCATTTTAGCGCTGGAAGGTGTTTATTATTGTTTTTTTCGATTTTGCAAGTAAATCAAATACAAACGTTTAGCGAATAAATGTCTACAGTTCCAAACACATACTTTATAATTCGACCACGGTTTTATTACTCAAGAGTAAAACAATAAAAACTTATAAACAAATTCAAAGAATCAAAATAAGAAATTTAATGAATTTGTCAATAAACTATAAAAAGAATGGTCAAAAATAAAGTCAATTTCACGGTTTATGAAAATAATAATAAAAACAACATAATTTATAAAAAGAAAGTTAATATAATTCACCAATGTTCACATAAAAGATAATGGAGGCGCAAATCTTTTTAGGAAGATCTTCCAAAAGCTCAAGACATCAAAAGACCGATGAACTTTTATAGATAGATTTTCAAAGATCAAAGACCGTTTGGTTGCAATATTTTTCAAAAATCTTTTCAAAAGCTAGAAAGACCAAAAGACTGTTTGGCAAGTGTATCCCTCTTACCTACATGTGAAATGTCATGCATGGGACCCAGTAACACATTCAAACATATAAATAGTACTTGCGGGTCCCACTTATATTTACTTATGCAAAATATTAAAGTGGGCCCCACTCATGTATTTCCCTATACAAATCATTGAAGTAAATTAGATTTATATGAAAGCTACAAGAAATCCTAACCCACTTAAACTAAAAACATTATGGATTGGATCTGAATTTTCAAGTTGCAGGTAAGAGTCTATTTAAAACTTCGAATTTCCCTAAAAACTACAATCAATAGATAAACAAATGATTTCCCTTAACATCCATGTAACAAATCATTATTACAGCAAATTAGATTTAGATATAAAACTAAAAGTAATCCCAACCCACTTAAACCAAAAGCGTTAAGGATTGAATCTAAAATTTCAAGCTGCAAGTAAAAATTAGACAACTATACCCACTTAAGCACACATGTATTCAATCAAAAACCCCACTTACGATCAACTAAAACCGAATAAAATGGTTATTCAATTGGAAGACAGTCAAGTACAGATCATTGCTGAATCTGGATCATAACCATTACACGAAATCAACACTATCCAAGAGCTCCCACGGGAAGGTGGCTGTCGCCATTGCATCTACACAGGATTGGTTTCAATGTTGCCAAGAGGTTCGACTTGGAAGAGGTTAAGTACAGTTTCGCAACACAAGCTGAAGGTAAATCTGAAGGTTTAGGAGAAATGCTAGGTAGTTGTAGGTGATCATGCTCTATTTTAGATATGGAAACCTTTTGTGAAAATCACCTCCTGAATGACCAAGAAAGGTGAACTGTAGTTACTGGGACATGTTGTTGAAGCTCATTAGATGATATGCAGTTGCAGGTCTTGAAAGCACTTGAGAGTATGTTCTGTTTCTTTTGATTGAATGGCTCCAACAATACTTCTCTTATAAATTCATCTCTCGAGCATATTAGGTCATCCTTTGTTGTTTAATGCCTTACATTCTGGAAATGCTAACACATATGAATTTATGTCAAATACAACATATGTATTCTTAATGGAGAAACAACCACTACAGATATAAACTTAAAGTTGATAAACAAGAAAATAGGGCCTCAAACCTAACTACTCAAAGAATATATACATATACTGTATATCCTTTACAATCCTTTCTAGTCTATTTTCTGTATATCCTTCATATTTGTTATCATTTACACATAAGTTGAAGCAAAGATAAGATACGCAAAAGATCCTTAGATTGATGAAATTGAACAAATAAAAAAAAGAGCCTTAGATTGATGAAATTGAACAAATCAAAAAAGTCCCACATTATACTCGTGTGGGTACACCTTGTATTTTGTAGAGCTGCTCAAAAATCATTAGGGGGAACACTAACCAAATGGAACTATTTGTATAGTTGCAAAGAACTATCAATAGCTCATAATCATTTAATTAAATACTTTTCTGTGGCTGAACATTCTGCCAATTTGGTGTGAATCTAGATAAGCTACAACCAAGGTACCTCCCTGCCATTTGTGATCTCAAGAACTGAGCTAAACCTTATTACAGGGTACCTCCCTGCAATTTTCCCTTTTAATAGGTTAGAATAGCAATATAGTGATGAGAAATTGAGAACATTTTACCACCCACCTAACTAGGTACACACGTTGTCAACAACATATACTTTTTATGTGAGAATGATGTTATTTAAATTACAAAAGTTAAATGGATCTAACAACTATTAATAGTGGGAGTTAATTATGAATAAGTGAAGTCAATAGGAGGATTGTCAATCTATTACTAGATTGTCTTTATGGAAGCCCACCAATTGCTTGTTTGTTCATGACTTCAAGTTCCTTTCTAAAAACATTCCCGTTTTAATTTTAGAGAGTTTCCTGTCTAGAGATGATGACGACACCATGACAAAACATATGCAACTCAATCAGATACAGTCATACAGAAACAAATGTTCCTGTTGTTTCAACAATTTGGATGGCTTTCAATTTTATGCAAAAATTTCTTGCAACAATTACCACGTCATGCTGATTAAAAAAGGAAAAATACAATTACCATGAAATGTGAATTCACAGCCCATCATTCCAATTTGTTCTGGCTTTCAAAGTTTTAGCAATTGACCCCTCTTCCATTCACTTTAGTGAACAGAAAGTTAACAAATGAGCTAGCAGATTCACTCACTAGAGAAGTGGTCAAGTCCTATTTTCGTTGTCAAGCTTTGTCTTTTGTTGAGGAAACCTAAAGGCTTTAATTATTCACAAGATCATTTACTCTGTACCACCAATTCAGGAATGGTGGTAAAATCCACATCACACAAAGACACAGAGAAGAAGAAGAGGCGAGGTGACAACTCTAATTTGTTGGGTTATTCGAATAATAACTATTTCATCTATCAAAACAAGAAAAAGAAACAACATACCTGGTGAAAGGAATAATCAAGTGGCTGCTTGATTTCAAATGCAGTCTACAAAATGAACAATGGAATCATAAAATAAAACATGAAAATAACAAATTTTGAAAAATCTAACAACTACGAATTTTGTAGTTGGATTATTCTAGGTAACCAGTGACAACTCCAATTTCTGACCTTGGACCATACACACAATGACTAGATCTTGTAAAATGAAAAGATAGTCTCGACCGCTTGATGACTTTGGTGATTAGAAACCTAGAAACTTTAATGAACAGGAAAATGCACGAAGAATGCTAAAGTGAGAATCCTGAAGCAATAGCGATCAATCTAAAAAATAGAGGTATGAATAGAGAGAGATTCAGATCAAAGAAGAAAGGAAAAAAACTGAAGAAAAAGTAGGAAGAAAGAAAAGGAAGGAGTGCTCCATACCTGGTGTGGATATTCGTTCATTTAGGAGGCATATGCGCTTTGAGCAGAATGTGAGAGTGAAATGAAGGTTTAAGGAATGACCCCTATCGAGATCCCATAAGCTCGTAAGGACCAAAAGCTTCAATGAAGCTTCCGGATTTTGGACAATTTTGAGCTTTCTTGAGCATTTCGGGGGGATATCTTTTTAGCTTTTTGTCTTTTGTTTGCCAAACGGGAAAAACTCGTTATATGTCTTCTGAGCTTTGAAAAACCTGAAAGATCACTTAGAAAGACTAGCCAAACACCTCCAAAGTCAATTAAGTTTTTAAATGATTAAAATAATATTAAATTATTCTAATTGCCTCATCATTGTTGTTGAGCCATCAATAAAAATTTGGCATTGCTCCACGGGAACATTTTTTGTGTTTCTGACGTTTCTATGGAACAAGAATACGTTTGGTACAAAAATAACACATGAAATAATTTGTTCTGTAATAGGAAAACTTGTAACATGGAACTTAGAAACATGTTGTTCCCATGCATTTATTTAAGGTTCCGTTTGGTTAAGTGGGATAGGGATGAAAAAAAGGAAATATTCTAAATTGTAGATGGGGATAAGAATATTCATTTTTCTCTCATTTGTTTCAAGGGAAATAGGGGGATGGGATGAAAAAAAAGTGAGATGCGAGATCTCAAAATTGTGGAATCAGGGTCACACCAAAACCGTACGACCCTAGTGGAAAAAACTCGAGTTTCTTCATCTTCATCCTCTTCCCCTCCGTTACTGCACCACTACTGTTGCTGGTAACCACCGCCACTACTAATAACCACTACCGCTATTGGTAACCACCGTTGAAGATGTTTTCTCCATGGTAGAACCCAAATCAACGCAAACACAGATCTAGGTTCGCAAACACAGATCAGAGCTTCAGTCATGGAGTTGCTTTGTCTCTCCCTCCATCTTCCTCTTCTCTTTTCTCCCTTGTAATAGTGTTTTCCTATTATTTTCTCATATATAAAATCAAACAATGAAAAGGTAATTTTTTACACTTTCTCATCTCATCCCACCCAAATCTTTCACAAACCAAACAGAGTCTAAAAAAACTGACCATGTGTGCAACCTCATTCACATGCAAATGGGGTATTATAGTTAAATCACAAAAAAGAAAAAAAAAATCAAAATATCAAGAGATTGATATGCCTTAACCTCTAGCAGATCACCTTCTGCCTTCTTCCTGTTAAATCACATCGCCTTCTTCTTTTCCCCTTATTAGACAAATGATTTTTTAAAATAATGTCTAATAACCATTTATCTCTTGCTCCACACACAACCTTCTTTCACCAATGACACTAGGGAACGTTGCACCTTCTTCATCTTCTATTCCTTCTAGCAATCCATCTAGCTAACACCCAATGTATTTTATATTTTTCTTGTTTACCATTTCCAAAATTATTTTTCATTTCAATTCCATCTTCCTATTGTTTCCTCCTTCATCGAATGGTTATTCCACCTCCGTTCTAGTTTGTGCTTTGATATAATTACTTATTTAATTGACTATCAAAACATTGTTTTTGTTTCTATCGAACAGAAATCTATTCCCGACAAACAAATTGCCAAACACCTTGGTTATTCCTCCTGAGCAGGAAACAAAATTCTTACTCTATAATAGGAATTTTCTTGAGAACAGAAATAGGGAGGAACAATGCCAAATGGGACCTAGCATAAATTAAAGGGGTATTCTATAATGTGGTCGAGAAATTGGGTGGTCACACCTATGGTGTGGTTGAGACCGCACTACGCCATAGCAAAATAGACATTATATACTATGGTCAAAATTTGGTACCTTGAACCACACCACACTTGTATAGGCGTTCTACAAGGTGTTGTGGTCTAGGTCACACCTTATATTTTGATTTCGTGTATCTCAAATGCACAATGTGAAGTGATCTACGTTGTCAATCAAGAGTAACATTTTTTGGTGTTTTTAAGCAAAATGCATATCAATAATATGAATTAATTTAACATGTGATAAAAAAATTAATAGTAATATAATTAAAAAATTAAAAAGTTAAAAATTAATATTAATTAAAAAATTAATAATGATTATAAATTTATAAGACAAATTTCTTAAACTATTCCTACTATTTAGCTAATTGACAAACTGTACCCTTATTGTTTAACTATTATCTTAAACTAGCTAATTGACAAATTGTACCTTTACTATTTAACTATTGTCTTAAACCACCCTAAGTTTCTGAAAATTGTTAAATTAAATGGTAACAAAAATGATAAAGTGTCACTTTTGCCTTTAGGCTCTTCCTCATTTAACCTAATTTGAAATCTCCCCTTCCTGTCCGGTTGTTATGTCCCCGACCCCGAAACGGGAATATTGCATGCCGACAATTCCTCCGATTTCTTTTCTGCCTCTCCTTAGACCCTTTTTTGCTAATTCTCTCTCTATGTGTTTTCTCAACTCTCTCTCCATCTCTCTCTACGTTACCCCAAAGTGCCTATCCAAACATCATTTGCACTTTTGCAGCGACAAGCTCAGACAATACCAGTAGAGATCGAACCCTTGATCTCACTTCCCCTCCATTTTTCGTCCTCATAGCAAACAATAATCTTGGGTGACCTCCATTCTCCTCTGCCAAGATTGCTGTCGAGAAATCCCTCGCTACCTCCTCATCCTCTTCCTCCTTCGCTACCCTGTCAACCGATCCTGTTTCTCATCCTCTTGTAAAACTTCCAAATCAAACGCCGTGTCTGCATCCAAAACACTTTTGGCTTGTATCTGGTGGCGTTGATGGAGCTGCTACTTGATGAATTCTTACGGTTGTTTCTCTTGATCAACGACAAACAGTAACTATCAGCTTCTTACTTTAATCCAAAAGAAGGGAGGTTGAAATAGCACACCAGATCCATCGAGAAGAAAGATGCAGGAAATAGCACACCAGATCCACCGTCTCCATCAAATGAGCCGTTCATGCCACTCAATATACAATTCCACCGAGAAGAAAGATGCAGGGAAAGCAGGGTCTTTGTGTTTGATTCGGTTCGTCACTGCCAAAAGTGCGATGAGGTTTTAGTCAATAGCTGGTGATGAACCGATGATGAGAAGAGGTTTTAGTCATTGGATTTACATAATATTTTCTGGGTGTCCAATAGGTTCTGAGATATGAACTCTTGGGATACATGGCGGTGGTGGTGCTATGGTAGTTTGAAACTTTGAATACATCCATCCATCTACGCTACTCAGCGAAGCTCATTGAATCCTCTTTTTCACCCTAATAAATGGTTATGGGGTTGTGTTTTGTGTGCCAAAAGTCTGGGCGTTCGAGGGGTTCGGGAGGTTTGAGAGCTTGTGATTAATAATGGGAAGGTCGTAAATAGCCGAAGGGTTTTCGACGTTTAAGGGATTCTGGGCGTTCGAGAGATTAGGGCGTGTTCGGAGCCGCATAAATCTCGTGGTCGGTCCCGTCCACGGGATTTGGTCGTGTTCTGCTCCTGGCCCACACCTCAATATAGTGTGTCTCATTTACAACCCAATTTCTCGTCCACATCAAAATCTCGTGGTTAAGGATCATCCACACTTGATTTTTTATTTTTTATTTCACACTTTCTTTGAAAGACTATTCTATTATTTGTTTCACATTTTAATATTTTTGTCAATAAAATATTAATTATTTTACTTATTTTTTAATTTTTTAAAATTTTAATATTTTATCAATAAAATTATATTTTAAATATATTTTTTAAAATTTTAATTATTTTACTATTGTTTTATAGAAAAATTCATATTTATTGGTTAGTATTAATTCATTGACTAGCGGGGACCTGTGTGATGCAGGGGATTTATTAAGAGAAAACTAAATAATGAAAATGGTCATACACTAAAATACCCCTTATAGTTTTATGGATTTACTAAAATCTACCCTATAGTTAGCATTTTATTAAAACACCACTTATAATTTGCAATGAATTTAATCAATCTTCCATTAGATGATAGTAGAAAATGACAGCGTTGACTCTAATGTTCATTTAAATAAATTTAATCAAAAGAAAATAAAAATAAAAATACCATTTTTGCCCTTAATAAGACATAGGCAACCACTCTATTTGCTACATTTGTTCAGTTTTGTTTTTATACAAAAAAAGTGTTAGGGGTATTTTTGGAATAAAAAATTATGGACCTAAGGGCAAAACAAACACTCCTTAATGAAATCGTGGGCCTAAGGCCCCGACTTGATTCTGAAATTAACCCCCATCCTCGATCCTTGACGGGGATGGGTTCCCCATGGGGACTCGAATCCCCAAAATGTTTTTAGATAATAATATTTTTAAAATAAATAAAAATTATAAATTATAAATAATGTTTTAAATATATTTTGATATATATATATATGTATATGTATATAATATAAATAACATTTAATACACACACACATATATATAATCGGGGTTAGGGGGGGCGGGGACCTCAATCCCCATCCCCGACCCTGACCTTGATCGAGGATTCTTATTAATCCTTGTCCCCGCCCCCGCCCCACCAAAACAATCCTCATCCCCAGCCCCATTGGATCGGGGAAGTCAAGTCCCCGTCAGGGATGGGGAAAATTGCCATCCCTAAACGTGTATTCTAATAAATGACCCTAATAGAAACACATAAGAGTATACAATTGTTTTATATTTTTAACTTTTTAAATAATTAATAATTATTCATATTTTATATACTACTTTTAATAAAATTTTTATAATACAAAACTAACAATAATTAATTTTAGTTAGGTTTATTTATCAAACTGATGAAATCAACCAACCCAATTAACTCAACCCGAGTTGGTCGATTTTCTTGTATTTTAGGTTGGCTTTGGTTCAAAAATCTCCCAATTCGACCAAGTTGGATCAGTTCCACTTTGGTCATTTGTAAACTGACCAAAATTGAACAACCTAACCATGGATATATATTAATATTTTATATTTTAAATATAATTTTTAATATGAAAAAGTGAGAATTTTCCCATATTTCTTAGTCTAAAATGTTTTATATCATAAATCTAATTTTTAAATTTATTATTTAATAATCACACTGTAATTCTTAAAGTTAAATTAAATTTTTAAGTTTAAATCTTTTGAACAAACTAACCAAACCACAAAATCGACCCAAACCAATACAACTTGAGCAGGTCCATTTTCACAAAAGGTTAGTCGGTTTCAACTGACCAACTCTCTAACCTGACTAGGTCAATTTGGTTGGTCAAATAGCCTATGACCACACCGAACCAACTCATGAACACTCATAATTTCAGCTAAATTAATAGTCTTATCTCTAATAAATAACAATAGTTTAATCTCTCATAATTATTGAAAATTTATAGCAAAAATACATAATTATTGAAAATATATTGAAAATGAAAACAACAATAATTATAGAAATTACAAAAATACAATAAGTGCTAAAAATATATTAACTTAGTCAATAAATAGTATAATCTCAAATAATAGTTTAATCTCTACTAAATATTAATCACTAACTTATAACAAAAACACAATAAGTACAATAAATTAAATTTAAAAATTTCAATAATAGTAATTTAGTCTCCAATTATTGAAAGTTTTCTATCAAACAACTTAACAAAATATATTTATACATACTTATTGAAAATACATTTATCACAAAAGACAATAAATATTAATTTTAGTATATAATTATATAATAAATATAGATTAAGAGTTTAAAATTATTATTAATAAATATTCTTTTTTTAAAGTTATTTTCTCACATTATTATTAATTTCAATATTATGTTATAATTATTTTTCTACTTTTTAGATTTTTTAAATTTATTACATAATTTATTTATTTTAACTATTTAAAATCAAGTTATGTTAAATATTTTGTTATTTAAAATATTTAGTTATTTAAATACTAAATAATATGTAAAATATTTAAATTTTAAAATATTAATTATTTATTGAATTTAATTTTCCATAAAATCATAATTTATACTATGACTACATAATTTCATTATTAAATTTGTAATATATTAAATTATTATTAATTTAAATATTATGTTATAATTATTTTTCTACTTTGAATAATTTTTTTAAATTTATTATTTTAATTATTTAAAATCTAGTTATGACAAATATTTAGTTATTTAAATATTTAAGTAATCTATAAAATATTTAAAATTTTTTGTTATTTGAATTTTATTTATTTAGAGCTATTACATATTATTAAATATTTAAAAAACATTTAAATTGATAATCCAGGAACATAATTTAAATTGTTAGTACATAATTTCGTGATATATTTTGTAAAAATATACAATTATTTTGTGTTTTTAATAAATATGTTAAAGTTATTTTATAATTTTGTTAGAATATTTAAATAATTCTTAAATTTTTTAATCCAAACTTTCTTTAGATAGATATAGATAAAAAGTATGGAGATGATATATAGGAATTAGAGATAATTTAGGAGAGAAACTCTCTACTAAATTAGAGATAACATTTTGAGATAAATAGAAATTAGAGATAATTTAGAAGATAAATAGGAAGTAGAGATAATTTTGGAGAAAGTGGGGGATAGGGGGGTAGTTTAGGAGTAATTTTAGGAGAAGAGATTATTTAGGTTGTTGGGAAAGTGCATCTCATTGGTTGTTTAAAAAATGACATGGAATTAAAAAAATAAAAAATTCAATAAAATGAGAAAATAGATAAATAGCTTCTCTTAAAGGAGAGGCATGCTAACATGGCAGGACTAGTTTTAATATATATATATGCATTTTCAATATATTTATCATATAAAATGCAAAAGTTAGATATTTATGATTAATTGTATAGATCAAGGTTTTCGAACCGCCGTTGACCTAGATGGCCGGACCATTTAGCCTGGGAATCGTCCAGGAAAGCGGTTCTGTTTTAGCCCAAACCCAGTTTTTGGCAAAAAACCGTTGAAAAAGTCAACAACCCATTAATCGAAAGGTCAAACTATCAACCCATTCAACGGTTTTTTATTGTTTTTTATTTTTAATTTGTTTGTCATAATGGGTCGTTTGTTTGAACCGGATGGTCGGACCATCGACTCGAAAACTGGTGGCCAGAACTGTTCTGTTTTTCGGGTTGGTCCATGCTACAGGGTATAGTGTAGACAAGTCCACACCCACCAATTTTTAAAGGACGCCTACGTTCAATAAAGGAACCTAATGTCTAGTAGTAACTAGGTGTAAATGTGTAATGAACGAGCTTGTTGTTATTGCAAATATTGGGCATAATGGGGTGAAAATAGGAATGTTGGAAACTTGATTCTTTGGCGTCAAGCTGTTAGCATCCGATTTTTGCTCAATCCACAACCAGAACCTCCAATTTATCCCAAACATCTAATCAAACCCTTCCGATCCCTTCGAAACGCCAAAGAACTAGAATTTTGTCCCAAGAGTTCTCTCAAATTCATGGTTAAATTTGCCTGACACCAATCTGATGGCCTCGATCAAATCCTATCTATAGATAAAAAATACTTGCCCATAAAGTTTTAACCCAAAATTCTCCCATTTACCCCTCATCCAAATTTTACCGAAATACCCTCCATTCCAAATCTCCAAAATATCCTTCACTAAATATCCAAAATACATTTGACTAAATTACCTAGACACACCCCTTCTTTCCAAATTCCCAAAATCTCCTCTTCATGCCAAATGACCAAAATACCCTTCATTCTAAATCATTGAAACATACCCGTCGTTTGCCAAATTATCAAAATATCTTTTACTTATAAAATTCTCAAAATGCCCTTCATTTCCTAAATGACCAAAATGCCAATAAAATACCTCTCACGATAAATTACCAAAATACCCTCCAATTTCCCAAACTACCCTAATACCCCATCATTCCAAATTTTACAAAGTTCCCAAAATACCCCATAACCGAATTACCCCCCAATACCCCATCATTCAAAATTTCATAATTACCCTTCATTTGCCCTAATTCCCAAAATACCCCACCTGAATCAATGAAAATTACCAAAACACCCTTTCAAAATAATTCCTAAGACTGAGTTGGAAGGAGCACAAATGCAAATATGTAAAGTGAAAAACCTTATATTTTGTATTATTTGGTATAAATTTATGTGTACATATTTGCATTTCTACTGCTTCCAAACTGAGCCTAAAATACCTTCACACCAATCATCAAAATAACCCGCATTACCCGTGACATGAAGTCAAAATTTTCACAATTCCCCATCTTGTACTACCAAAATTTCCCCCTCAAACCCTAAGAATTCCTAAAATACACCCCTCAAGAAAAACTAATTCTCACAATTGGAAGTTTGGAATAGGGGTAGATTTGAGCCGAACCGAGCCGAATAGTAACAGGCTCGAGCTCGGCATAAGGCTCAAGCTCGAGTTCGAACCAGAACCTTGAGCTCGAACTCGGCTCGAGTCAAGAGTTCATAAGTTTGGCTCATTTTATATTTTATAAAAATATTTTATTAAAAAAATATTAAAAAAATATTTTATAAAAATAAAAAAATATATTTTATATTTAAAAACTTAAGAATAATAATAATTAATAATTATAATATTTTTATTATATATATTATTTTCTATAATTTTATTATATATATTTGAGCCGACTCGCAAGTCTTACACTCGAGGCTCATAAAAAGCTCGACTCATTGCCACCCCTAATTCGGAACCCCTTAAATCTTAAACCTCATCAAAACCCCACTCCTGGACCCTTAACCCCCACCCCTCGGTTGGGCATCTCGGTAGATTTTTCAGTTTCTTTTTACCCCAAAGAGAGGAGCCCTGTTAGAAAGAAGAGGGGTTCCCGGGAAGATAGGAGGGGTCTCTGGTTGTTTTTCTTCTCGAACAGGAGAGAGAGGCTCATCGGAGAAGAGAAAAGAAAGAAGGAGACAAGGGAGTTCTCTTCGAAGAGAGAAGAGAGAAAAAGGAGGGGTCTCTTGTTGTTTTTCTTCTTGAACAGGAGAGAGAATCGCTTTGGAGAAAAAAGAAGAAGGAGACGAGAGAGGTCTCTTCGAAGAGAAAGAGGGGGGAAAGATGAGCTGAAGTTCGGAAGGGGGAGAAAACTCTGTTCGCTGGTCCTACTCCCTAGTATGCGCGTCAAGCTCCGAAGAAGAGTTCTCCAAATTGACGGTTGAGCAGGAGAAGGAACCCTTGTCTTCTCCATTTCTCTATTTGGCGGAACGTTTCGCCATTGGCGATTCTGTCTTCACTGTCCTCTTGCTCGAAGTCCAGTTGGAACGCCTTACCTAAAAAAATCCTAGAACGTTGAACCCTAGAGTTATCTCGTAGCATTATCGATCTGATTCACAGGCCACAAGAGGTAAAGACCGATTACCTCATACCTTCAAGTTTCTATTCGAATATGATCGAATGTTTCGAATGTAGTGCTAGTTTTCCTTTATTTATTTAATTTATTTCATTGCATTTAGTTATCTGTAGTCGTTCCTTTTTTCTTTTTTTTTTTTTTTCTTGCGTTCAAATTCGAACACGGGAACTTGCGAATTCTCCGGAGTCCGACGGGTTTGTGCTTCCTCTTTTTTCAGACCATTCAGCCGAGTCCTAAAGTGGGGCTCTGATATAGAAGGGGTGAGGCAGTAATCTGTCGTCCTTTTGCTCAGACCCTGCGTCAAAAGAGGATTGGTCTAGAAATACAGAAGGAGGTATCCTTTCGGGCTGCCGAGGACCTGGATTTCCAGTCCGAATTTAAATAAAATGGGGAATTCAGCATTCACACTGACCGGAGAGAGGGATGCCTAAACAACAGCGGGTTTTCCCGACATTCACACTTGGGTTAGTTTTTTTTCTATTATCTGAATTAAAAAATAAAATAAATAAGAGATAAAAAGGGGAAATGCTGGAGTTGAATCCCATGGCACTTTGAGGGTTGAATTGTTTAATGTTTAGATGGTACTCCTGATAGGTCCTAGTCAAAGCTATTTAAGAGATTTGTAAAATAATATTCTGCTTGAGGTGAGAATGAACCTTGTAATTTTATTTGAATTCTGAACTGTCTATCTTGCTAAGTGATGAAGTTTAAATACAAAAAGGACTCAACTACTTCCCTAAACAAAAGGAGTGAAATGGCTAATTGACAATAAAATAGCTAACAATAATGGGATTATCCTCTCTAACTTAATTGACGATTCCTATGCAAACAAAATAACAACAATAACAACTAATGTAAATCTTTAAGTCGTAATCTGTAAGCCCATGGTCCAGGTCGCTCGTTGCTTTGCATGTCCCATGCAAAGTGATGCATGCTCAATCCCCGTACCTTGGATTCTTGATAGGCACTCGAGTTGATCTTCTTGGCTTATCATTGCCCCATTCTTTCAGTGGAACCTTGTCCTCAAGGTTCAAGTTGATATACTTGTTTTGCTTTCGTCATAATTTCCTTCAAGCAACAACAACTGCGGTCCTTTGCATTTGTGCCCCGGTTCAAATTTCTCATCGCAATTAAAACAAAGGCCTTGATCACGCCTCCTTTGCATCTCAGTCCAAGTGAGTCGTTTCATTGATGAAGCAGACTTTAGTTTTGTTGGAGAAGAGTCGATAGTGGTCATATTGAATGGATGTGTATTCTTCTCTTGACGGTTCAGCTGCTCATCTCGCATTCTAGCCAAACTTATGGCTTCCTTCAAGGATTTTGGCTTAAACATCCTAATCCCATCTGCTATTTCAGTTTTAAGACCTCTCATAAAGGTGCCCACCAATGCCTTTTGAGTCCACCCTTGCACTCTATTTCCCAATCTCTCAAATTCCCTTTGGTACTCACGTAAGAATCCCATTTGTCTTATTTTTGATAAAGACTCGTCAAAGTCTTCACAATCCGTTGGACCAAAACGAGACCATAATTCCTCTACAAAAATGTCCCACGACACCTCCTTCCCTTCCTCACGATAAGCCCTGCGTAACCATTGCCACCATTGATTTGCTTCTCCTTCCAGATGAAAGGAAGCCAAAGACACCTTTTGTGTTTCCAAAGTGCCCTGGTATTCAAAGAATTGGTCGACACACGTGAACCATTCAGTCGGGTCATCACCAGAATACTTGGGAAATTCGAGCTTAGCCAACTTAGAAGAGAACATCGGCCGTCCCCCTTCTGTGTTTTCACGAGAACGCCCGTTGGAGGACTGTCCGCTGCATTTGTTGACATTGCTAGAGGTTGGTTCTTGCCTTGTAAGCAAAACTTCGGAGATCTTGCTAATAGCAGTCTCTAGCTGATGTAGTTTGTCATTAACACCCAACTCCATTCTGCTCAAATTAGCTTGAAGTCCCCCAAGACTCGCTTCTAAATTCTCGATTCTTTCTTTGTTGGTAGCCATAATGTATAGCTTTGATACCACTGATAGGTCCCAGTCAAAGCTATTTAAGAGATTTGTAAAATAATATTCTGCTTAAGGTGAGAATGAACCTTATAATTTTATTTGAATTCTTAACTGTCTATCTTGCTAAGTGATGGAGTTTAAATACAAAAAGGACTCAACTACTTCCCTAAACAAAAGGAGTGAAATGGCTAATTGACAATAAAATAGCTAACAATAATGGGATTATCCTCTCTAACTTAATTGACGATTCCTATGCAAACAAAATAACAACAATAACAACTAATGTAAATCTTTAAGTCGTAATCTGTAAGCCCATGGTCCAGGTCACTCGTTGCTTTGCATGTCCCATGCAAAGTGATGCATGCTCAATCCCCATACCTTGGATTCCTGATAGGCACTCGAGTTGATCTTCTTGGCTTATCACCTCCTCTATTTGGGGTGGTACTAAAAAGTTTGATTGAAAGTTCAGTGTTGCAAAACTAAAACATGACTGCTTATCAGACAAAAGAAGAAGAAGAAAATGGTTTAAATTGCTTCTTGTTGAACCGTTTTCTATATGTAATACTTTATTATGCCCTGCAGTTGGGAGAAAGCAACAATAATGGCATCAAATTCTGAGGTAACAGAGCCTTAATGAACTCTTTTTTCTTCTTATTTCCTTTGCCTTTGGGTTTGTGGAAATGATATACACTTCTTCAACTCCTTGAAACATTTGAAGAAACCAGCACAGGAGTCGTTCCCTTTCTTTTCATTACCAAACAACCAGAACCAATCTGGATTCGGATTTCTCTTTGGGTCTAACGAAAAGCCTCTTCCACCACCACCTCCTTCTGTTGAAGTTCTTACCTCTGAGGTAATTTCTTTCCCCATTTAATTGTTTTATGTTTTTCAATTTCTTCATTATCTTTTTTTATGTTAAAATGTTTTCTCCTCTAACATGGAAAGATCAATGATAGAATGTAAATAAGAATGATCATTAATTATATTTTGACAAACAGATGTCACCGACTGTGAAATATACAGTAGAATCTGTCAATTTGGGTGATGGGCTTACTTTGCTTAAGGTACTAGCTCTTTTTCATGATTTCAATCTCTTTAGATATTAAGAATTTCTCCTAGATAACTCTCATCTGCATTTGTGTCAGGGCCGGGTGAGTACTCATGAAGTTTTTGCCTTATCAAATTCAGATCTGGTTCCTGGGAAATATGAGGGTATTTTGAAGTTCTAGCCTATTTATTGTCCCTAGACTCTAGAAGTCTGGAGGAAATATTCAAAATTGAAAGAAGTGTTTAATATTGCTAATATCTTTTTCTGGGTAGGAGGACTGAAGCTATGGGAGGGTTCACTTGATCTGGTGAAGGCTCTACATTCAGAGATTCAAGGTGGACAATTATCTCTGAAAGGAAAACATGTTTTAGAGGTGGGCTGTTCATGCTCAGGTGATGCTGTAGTCTCTTGTTACTTGATATGCTGAAATCTGATCCTATATATTAATGGGACTTTGTTATCTGCATTTGAGCTACTGATTTCTACAATCATAGTATTTTCTTTCTAATTTTTTTCATTGCAATTTTTTTGAATATATCTACTCTTATCTCTTAATGTGCTATTCATTTTCTTGGTTCATCGGAAGCCCAAGTTTCTTGGGAATAATCAGATTAATAATTGAACCAGACCAACTCTAGTAAGGCAAATATCTTCATGTATTTTTGTCTTGGGAAATATTTGGAGAGTGGTCATGCCATAGTTGTCAAGGCACGTATATAGAGGTGTAAAGTGGGCTGTGCCGTCCTCCCCGGTGGAAAATTTGGGGGTCGGCCCGACATGGCCCACGACCCAAGGCTGCACTGTTTTTTTTTTTCATTTTTTTATTTTTTTTGAAAATTTTGATTTCTTTTCTAAGTAAAATTGTAAAACTAAAATATTTAACTTTCCTATGAACTTTGGGAATTAGGAACTATTTAAAAAATTAAGAAATGAGAGATCTAAGTTATTTAATACATAAATGAAAAAAAATACTTAACCAAATTGAAATAAGAATGATG
>NW_010729094.1:2958036-2975116 GCF_000365185.1 Nelumbo nucifera | reverse complement strand
GAATTGAAGAATGCAAAATCAAACAATCAACTAATCAAAATTTCTCAGATTGCAGATAATTGAGAATGTATGAGTATGAGAGAGAGAGAGAAGAGATTAAGAGAATTGTTGAATTGGTGTGATGAGAATGGTGGAGGATAGGGCTATTTATAGGAATTGAACATAATTCAATTGCCTAAAATACCCAAAAAACTATCTGTTATTTAGTTGTTTGGAGGGGTATTTTGGTCATTGTGAAGTTACTTGTTACTTTACCCAATGCTCCCCTAAACTAGTTGTTGTATAGCTGTTGGGGAGTATTTCTATAAACCCCCCAAAAGTTGAAACTAACTGTTGGGCCCCTTTGGGAGGGGGGGCCCAACGGTTATATTCCCGAGTGGGTTGAGTGCGGCCCGTTACGGGCCTGGTGGGCCGTGCTGTGCCGGCCCATGGGCCTCGAACCCCCGACCTAGCACTTGGCACGGCCCTGGGTCTTTGTGCCAAGCCGGGTTGGGACGGTCCAAAATCGTGCCGGGTTACGGGCGGTCCAGTCTGATTTACACCTCTACACGTATATAGGCGCCTTTTGGGTTTCACCTCGCCTAGATGCCATATGATATATGTATATATATATATATATTACCTATTGTAATTTTTGTATATTTAATATTTTTTATATTCCAAGTCTGTAATATAAACATAGACATGATGCACCGAATCATTATTTTTATTTATTTCATAAGATAATATGTTTTTACATTAATTTCTTATCTTGTCAAGGTTTCTGATAAATCATATTTGATGTTGAGTTCGAGAGGTATGATATTTGAAGTCAAGTTTGAGGGTTCCAAGTTGTACATCTTTGAACAAGAAAGGGAAATTGATCATAGAAGAAGGTATGGAACAAAAACTGGGGCTCCACCCCTTCTTCATTTTTTGTTTTGGAATAAAAAACGTTTTTCTCCTTATCAATCGACTAGTAAGCCTGTGAACTTGGTCAGTCTGAATAGTTGACACATTTTCTGAGAGTGGGCATTTTACATGCCTTGACTGTCATAGTTAGTCGACACATGTATCTGGAGTAGTTGACTACTTTTCACAGTTTTAGGCATGCATGCCTCGACTGTCATAGTTAGTTGACACATTTGTTTGGGTAGTCAATTATTTCTCACAATTAGGACCAATTTGCTTGATAGGCAGACCAAATACTTAGAAACCTTGGCACATTTTGCCCAGAGGTTTGGAAACACTTCCATTGGCTTTCAAAGATATTTTCTTAACTTCTATAACAAATTTAAGCTTAGGAAAGCCAAGGAACCAAATCCAATAGGATTATGGTTTCTAAGGGTGATTGACTTCAATCTTGTTGAGCATTTATGAAGTGCATCTGATATGTGCCTTAGGATAACTCACCCCTAAAAGCTAGCTGTTAGAGGGAGGGAACCCAAGCACATATATACCACACAACAGTATGAAGTATCCCATACTACCAATGTGGGATATCTCACATTAGCATCCTATACTACCAACGTGGGACAAATGGATCGCAACATTCCACCACCCCCTGCAGTCCCGACACCCACGCAGGCTGGCTTTGCACTAGTCCACCTAGTCCTGGGAACACTGCAATACCGACGTCACCACCTGTGCTGCATGATTGCAATTGGGAGGCATGGTGTAGGCTCTGATACCATTTGATACGTGCCTTAGGAGAACTCACCCCCAAAAGCTAGCTGTTAGAGAGAGGGAACCCAATCTCATATATACCACACAATAGTATCCCATACTACCGATGTGGGATATCTCACATTAGGATCCCATACTACCAACGTGGGACAAATGGATTGCAACATCATACAATTGATTTACATCAAGGTTCTAAAAGAGATAAAAACAAATAAATACAGCTTGATGTTGATTTTTGACACCTTGTTGAGTTGTAGTAGCAGATCAAACTTTACCAGCTCCAAAGCCCCTTTAAGTTCTTGAGCAACCTTCCTTGGTGCTTGAATTTCTTGGAGCCTCCTTAGCTAGAGAGAGGATGATGTTGGTCAATTGGTGTAGATTCACAATGAAGCTTAGACAATCACTCAACAAAGGTTCCAGTCCACTTGATCAATTGTAGCATTCTAGCTTTTTATGTCCGTTAAGCACATAGAAGCTTACTAAAGATGTTGCACACTTAGATATGGCATTAGTACTCTCAATGTGTTTGTTATCGTCAAAACACATAGGGTCAACAATCTCCCCCTTTTTGATGACAAACCATTGATGAAAAATAATAATAAAAAATTAAGCTTAGTATAAGAGTACTATTCTCCTGGATCATGCTACATAAACAGTTGAGCTCGTTGATTTTTTTTTGATGAATAAAGTTAAAATTTTATTGATTTCAAAAATAATAAGTAACAGTTACAAGCATCCCAAGGAGAGCACGAGGTGCAGCCTCACACTTAAAGAAAAAGCAGCAAGAGATTTATAACTGTGCCCAAAACAACTGATCCCTCATTACCCCTTGCTTGGCTAAAGAAGCAGCCAAACAATTAGCTTCCCTCCCCACCCATTGTATAATTAGATTCATATGTTGTGTTAGCCATTTGAACTTTTTCATTTCATCTCTATAGTACCATATCACCGAATCCAGATTCTTTATCCAGCCCACCACCACCACCTTAGAGTCCCCTTTTATCACCAAGTTTTCAACATCCATCTCTTTTGCTATCTGGACACCTTGTAATACTGCATATAACTCAGCTTTCAATGAGTCTCCAATCCCCATTGGTGCTGAATAGAGTGTTTTTAGATTTCCTTCCTTATCTCTTATGGCCTCTCCAATTCCAGAAGCACTTGGGTTGCCTTGACTGCTTCCATCAATGTTTAGTTTCAAGAAATCATCAAATGGAGGTACCCAAGCCAACCTTGTTCTGGCCTTCTGCTCTGAGCATGAAGCCACCGAGTACCAGTTCCTCCAAATGTCATCAAAGAAGTACTGTTTAAACAGATCCAAAGTTAGTAGCCAATGTATTACTCTATTCATTACACAGTCTATAACTTGCTGTTTGCTTCTCTCCTCTTGGAAGATCCTAGCATTTTCTTTCTTCCCACAAGGTTTAGATTACCGCTGCTCTAGTAGTAGTACATCTCCACATTAATCTTTCCCTCCTTTTCGGCCAAGCAAAAGTTGAAGAATCAAACAGCATCTTAATGTCTGTTGGCACATTCCACCAACAACAAAACAAAGAAAAGAATTTGCTAAATGGTTCAATTTCAGCATATATACCATTTAGCTTCTCCTGAATCATAGAGGGGATTCTCTGAATATTTACCCCTTAACAATGTCATCTCATGGGGAATACTATTCATTCAGTTCCCACTTGGATCCATCATTATTTTGATCATCACTTCCCCTGTATCATTATGTGGACCCCTTTGATTCATATGGGGTATTTTTCTGTACATCTCCCCCTGGATTGTTGCATACATATATATAAGAGGTAGAACTGAAATCCCTCCATTTTCATCATTTGGTAGATGAGATGAAATTCTCCCTTTTACTTTGTGAAGATGTATTTCTGTTACTGACATATTCCTTCATTTCATACATATGGGAGGTATGCTGAAATTCCTCCACTTTCACTTGGGAGTTGAAATTTAAATCTCCCTTTTTATTTGGGAAGATGCATTGCTTTCATTGGCATCTTTTCCCTCATTTTTTGCAACAATTCTGCAACAATCATTTTTCACCAATCAAAATTTTCTCCCGATTTTGTCATCAATAAAAAGGAAGGGGGCAGGGGTTTAACATAAGTTCTCATCATGCATCAATTATCAAGCATATGATGAGAGGGAAACTTTTCTGAATGAGGCTTACAGTTGGAAACATTAATGGCTCGGATTAGTACCTCAGCACTAACTGATAGCAAATGTTATTCTCTCAAAAATAAATCATATAGATAGACAAGTTATAGCATGGGAGAGAAGCATAGTTGTATCTAATCATCAGTTGGTGAACATCATAACACAAATCATAACAACTGAGAACATTCTCATCACAATAATAATATAAACAATTTAAGTTCAAATGAGAAGCAAATCACATATCATATATCAAATATAAATTGTACCATTCATGCATTCATTCAAGGTGCATTTTACCTTTTCTGTCAAGGAGGGAGTGCCTTGACTTTCTTGAGCATTCATATGCTCTGAGCTATATTATGCTCTGGGGGTTTATTTTTCAAACTCTCCCTTTTTTAGATGTTTTTTTTTTTTTGTTTTTCAGTCTGTGGCTTCAAAATTTGTCATCTTAAGCATTAAGATTCTCTAGGGGTATAAATTCTGAAGCTCCCCATTTCGACCGATGCCTTTATCAAATTATGGCATAATTTTCTCTTTCCTTCTCATCAAAACACAGGTACACCATCACGATGAGAGGATGGTGAGTTCTCATTTCTTTTCCTAGATCATATATTTTCCATCTGATTTTTGAAATATGCTGAGTTCTCATATCTCAGCTCTACCAAGCATCTCCTAGCTTGTTTTGGAAACAAATCCCTTTGTTTTGCCCTTGAACTCATGGGCTGAATTCCCCATATTTCTTCCTTAGCTGGAGAGAGAATGATGATGGTGTAAATTAACAATGAAGCACATGTAGCCACTTGGCAGAGCTTCCACTTGATTAATTGTAGTGTTCTAGCTTTTTATATCCATTAAGCACAAAGAAGCATAATAAAGATGCTGCACACTTTGATACACCATTATTACTCTCAATGTGTTTGTTATCATCAAAGCACATAGGGTGAACAGGTCTGGTGTTAGCAGATCATCCTTCGAGTGTAGGTTAGGAGCAAAAGTCTTCCCAGGAGCCTCTAAGGCGCTTTGATACCAAGTTGTAAGATTTAGGGTTTACTTGAGGAAGAGCCAATTACAAATGAGAGGAGTGTGTTACTATTCATACCCTCAAATTTGATATATATTATGAGAAGAATATTACAAGAAGCCCTCAAATTTGATATATATTATGAGAAGAATATTACAAGAAAGCCATTACTTGGGTGCCCAAATTCAATTAGGCAAGAAAAAGGCCGAAAGCCCCTTGCCTTGTACATTCTCAACAGACCCATCTTGCTCAAAAGACATCTGCTTTTTTCTTTAAACTAACAGTTGCTTGGATTGGACTACCTTTGAAACTATATAGTTATACCAAACAAAAATATGAAACCCTATGGTTCTTAATTTCTATATGAAAAAGCACTGCCTTGTAGACAATATTTTTTCAGTATGCACAAGTCTTTATGCACTTTGATTTCAATGCCTGTGAAGGAAACTATCATGATTGTTTATGATCCCACCTTTCAAATGTTTGCGAGTAGAAGATGAAATCAGATCATCCATCTACTACCCTTTCCTTTAATTGAGTATTGATATTCTTTTCTCATGGATTTCAGCTTGGATGTGGTCATGGACTTCCTGGGATTTTTTCATGCCTTGAGGTGAGATATGCTAATATCTGTACAGTAGAGTATACAATTTATCTTAATCTGGTTGTATTTATTTGGTTTTATGACATCCAGGCTTCAAATTTTAGTTTTCTGTGCTTTTGACTATTTTTAGGCTTTGTTCCATCAGGGTGCGTCTGTGGTTCATTTCCAAGACTTCAATGCTGAGGTTCTACGATGTTTAACTATACCAAATGTAAATGCAAATACCTTAAGGGGGCCTCAACAGCTCTATTTGGCTACAAACGAGACAGAAAAGACACAGGCAGAAGTCCGCTTCTTTGCTGGTGATTGGAGTGAAATACATAAACTTCTTTTCCATGTATGTGACAAAGATTACCAGAAAGGATCAGATTCTTCATCAGGGCAAGATCCACCTGCAGGTTATGATGTTATTTTAATGGCAGAGACAGTTTACTCAATTTCTTCTCTGCAAAACCTCTATGGACTAATAAAAAAGGCATGTTTTAACGCATTTTCAGTTGCTTTTGCTGATTTACTAATCATTAAAATTAATTGCACTTTGAACATTAAAATGTTTATTTGCAGTGCCTGAGCTGGCCCCATGGAGTTGTTTACATGGCAGGAAAAAAGCATTATTTTGGTGTAGGAGGAGGAACAAGACAATTCTTGTCTGTTGTAGAAAAAGATGGTGAGCTATCACCTTACGAGATACCATTGTTGTATTGGATAAAGGAATCTATATTCTATTAAATCCTAAAAGATGTAACACACTATTTTTAAATGTATGTATTAATGTGCATTAACATACAACAGTCTTAACATCACCAAAATGTTGAATAGTGATATATTGGTCATAGTGTTTCATTATCATTGTCAACATCATCATCTTTTTCTTATAGTGTTTCAAATGTTTATGAGTATATAGGACTAAGTTGTACTTTTATATCCCTTTTCTTGTGGTGTGTTTATGAATATATAGGACTAAGTTGTACTATACATCATCATTATCAACATTCTCGTTGAGATGTACGTTAATGATTTATAAACAAGTTGCTTGCAAATTCAGTTGATAAACATTTCCTAACTGCAACTTTATAATTAGCCCCAGCTTACTAGAGTTAAATGATTTCTTCTTTTGATTTCTTTGATTTGACTTAATTCTCTATTTAACTATTACTATGATAGACTACTATACACACACACACACACGCACACAATAAATTTCATTGACAAATCAGTGTATCCATCATCCACTTATTAATCTCAGTTCTGCAGAGCCTTCTTCATAATGCTAATAATGCATAATAGTTTTGTATATTAACCTGTATATTGGCAATAATGGTATTGCCATCTGCAAACCATGCTCATGCTGTGTTGTCTGTGTACACAAATATAGAACAAGAGGGTAGCGTGATCATTGTCCTTTACAGTTCCTCACATTTTGGGGTTGCTAAACAGAATAACCCTTTTATCATCTTGCAGGACTTATGGAAGCTAGCTTGATTGCAGAAGTTGCGGATGGTTTGTCTAATTTACGGGAGGTATGGAAGATTTCATTCAAGTAGACTGCTATACATGGACCGAACAGCTTGACATTCAAATGAGCTTTACTTGCTCACAATTTGAATTCTGATGCCATGAACCGAATTCAAAAGCTTCCAATTTTCAGAAAAAGTGGAATTTGAGGGCTAATGAAGTCTGCATTAAACTCGAAGTTGAATATTTTGCTCTCTTGTTTTTATATTTCAACTTTCTGTTTACAGCTATGGATAGCTTATTTATTGTCTTTATCCTTTTCACTTTTTGTAGTAAGGTCTACATTGGTTCTCTTTGTTTGGATTTGATCGTGCAACTCATAGTGCACACTGCAGTATGGCTAACTGAACCGATCCAAAAGAAAGGGGCAAAGCAGTTCCGAGAATACCAGTAGTCTCTCAGAGATTTGCCACTCTCTGGGTTCCAAAATAGATTAAATCGTATTAGCCAAAGGAGAAGATTGTGTATGTAAATATCATTTAAAAAAAATTCAATGCTGGATTATATTTATGCAATTGAGGTTCGAAGTATTGGGGAAGAATCTATGATGCCAAAGACCTGATACCAGAAAGACTTTGACCAAGCAGGGTTCTCCGAGAATTTTGATGAAAGCCCACCCGATTGGTTACAGTTTTTCCATACGTCTTTCCAGCATCATAGTCAAACTTAGAAATGCCAAAGCTTGAATTATTGATATGTATTGGCCTATTGGGTGATAGATCATAGATGTGGTTCAAGTTTATAAATAAATGGCATAGGTGGAATGCCCAAAAGCTCAAATTTATTCCACCCGTATACTCACCACTACTCCCACGATCATGGTTTTCAAAACTAGATCAGACAGGACGGTTGGACCGGAAAACTGGGAACTGGTCACTTGATCGGCTCTGTTTCCCCTCAAAACTGTTTTTTTCTCGAAACTGTTGATTTTGGTCAGCAAACCGTTAAACCGGCTGGTTAACCGTTTGAATAGTTTTGATCGTTTTTTATTTTTTTTTATTTTATTTTTATTTTTTGTTAGAATGGGCTGGCCGTTTGAGTCAAACGGTCGGACTTTGAACCACTAACCGATTCCCTGACCGGTTCGTTTTTAAAAACCATGCCCACGATATCAGTTTGTATTTGATTTGTATTGGTATGAGCATATTGGCCAAGATAAATTCCAAATTTTTATTAGTTTTTTTTTTTAAATTTAAAATTTTCTCGCACTCCTAATCTCTTTCATCAACTTTTACATTCAAGCGCCTAATTATCTATTTTGTCTATGGCAACTATTCAAATTTAAGTCTGTACCTTTATTGAATTCTCCTAATTATTATAACTCTAATTTATTTTGGAGTGTCGCAGTGGCGCAGCATGGGCATAAAAAGCACATTGAATGCCATGAGTAGTCGAGTAGAAACACAAACACCCAATGCAGTAAAGCTGCATCGATGGGTGAGTCCCCAAGTAGCTCGCCAACAATACTAAGTCCTACATTGAATGAATGAATGATCAATGATGTACAATTGTAGATGATGGTGGAATGAATGGATGAGAAGATCATAATGTTTAACACTGCTGCATTCTAAAATTAAGTTGCAATTCAAACAAATGCCATCAAACTGTTGCATTTTAGAAGAAGCACAATGCGACCAAACCAAATGCCAAACTGCCATAAGTGGAACTGAACTATGCTCAAGGATAGGATAAGAGCAAAGTGGGAAATATTAGATGATGTATATGTATGAATTAGGCAGATTTCTCTATCAAGAAAGATTGGTGGGGTGTCTCTATGAATTAAACTACAGATATACATAGATACAAAAGGAAACAAGATATAAAACTAGACTATTAAACTAAGAGAATTGAGAAGGGGGACTAAACCTAACTAGTCGCAAAGAGGTCGACCACCCGCCGGAAGTGGAGAAGAGCATTTGAGAGACCTTTGACTTGAACCTTGGGCTTTGATACCATGTAAAATATACGGAGAAATATTTGGCTCCTTGAGCAAAGGACACTTTCGTCCTAAATACTAAAATCAGTGGTCTATGTCCTTCATTCTGCCACACCAGATTAATGAATGAAGGCAGGACTTTACAATGGAGTTAGGTTAGTTTGTCCCCAAAACCCTAAAAATCCTATCCTCTTTCTTCTCTCCTTCTTTAGTGCGACTATCATCGACTCCTCCCACCAGAAAACTTAAATCACTATGTGGGAGTGTTATAGTAGGGATTCAATTGCAAAATGGAGTCTAAGGCATGGTTTTCAAAACTGGATCGGACCGGACGGTCGGACCAGAGGTGCCGGTTCTCATTTTTTCCAAAACCAGAATTTCTTCAAAAACCGTTGATTTTGGTCAGCAAACTGTTGACCCGGGCGATTAACCATTCAAACTGTTTGAACCATTTGAATGGTTTTTGACCATTTTTTATTTTTTTTTAAATTTTTGTCAGAATGGGCCGACCGTTTGACCCGGTAACCGGACCCCTGACTGGTTTGATCTCCGGGTCGATTTTAAAAAAACATGGTTTAAGGCAATAGAGGTGAGTTGGTGCCAATATTGTTCAGACCGTCTCTATCGAAGAGCTTGCATATGGAGCAAATTAGTTCTATATGATTTCCTGAATAAAGTTGCAGTATGTTTCAAACACCATACCTTGTATAGTCATGCCAATGAAGGGGAGATGAGGGTAGGAAGACAAGGAAGAAGAACCGATCGATGATTTATTTATTACCATGCTTTGTGTTTCCGATTGAAGTATTTTGGTGAGAGAACTCGGTTACCGGCTGCTAATCATGCCAATGAATGGGAGAAGAGAATGGAGGAGAAGAATAACAAGGTCCCTGTAATTAACCTAACATCATTTACAAGTCCTATAATGATTCATTAATTTGATGTGGCAAGATAAATGATGTGGGCCAATAATAAACATTTTTTATGATGAAAGCATCCTTTCTTTGAGGAGATAAGTGAAACTCAACTATTTGAGAACACTATAACATTGCACTGGTTAAATCTTAAAAAATACATTACTATTTATAAAAGATAATTCCATATGAAGAGACCTCATAATCTATTTTAATGTCTCCTAGCCCATCTCAACAAACTCTATCTTATCATATCATAACGAATTCAATCTCTTGATATTTCTTAAAACTTATTATAAATTTAACAAACTCTACCTTATGCTTAAGGGTGTCAATGGACTGGTTTTGGATTGAACTCCGTTCAGTTCAAAATCAATTTAGACGGATTGGATGGACTAACAAGACATTTTGGATTGGATCAATCCGGTCCAAAATATTTATTAGATTGGATTGAGCCTAGTCTGTCCGTAATAAATTTATATTGGATTGGGTTGGATTAAGCCAATATCTGGTCCATTGATATAAGATAAGAATATATGTGTCAATGGACTGGGTTTAGGTTGAAACCAATCTAAATCAAAACGAATTTTAACAGATTGAACAGTCAAGGCATTGAATTGGACCGGTCCAAATTGGTCCAAAACATTCATTACATTGGATTGGATTGGACCTGGTCCATTTATAATGGACTCACACTGGACTGGATCGGTTTAGACCAAATCTAATCCAATTGACACCCCTGCTTATGCTACAAATATAAAGCAAGGTGGTCCAAACCCCCCTATGCTGCCCTCTCCTTAACTCTCTTCCCATTTCCCCTTCCCACTACTCCCATTAAGCCATGTCACCAGTCTTTCAGCCTCTCCCATTATGCCACATCATCCTCCCTCTCAATAAATCAAATAAATCAAATCATGTTATAACAGGAAATTACTTTTAAAAGAAACTTTTCAAATTGGATTATTTCCTTTCCTTCTCCAAACTACCAAAACCAGGTTCATTCTTTCCCTATCTAATCAAAACATTGTGGAAATATGACTACAGGACTATGTTGTTCTACCTTATTTTGTGCGTGCCTATCTAAAGTTGGATCCTTGTTTTGGATTCTTTAATCTTCCCTTCTACCGAATGTTGTTAGAATACATTCGGTTATGAGTTCATTGGGGGATTGAGATGAATCAAGCATTGGGGGACCTAGTAGTGTTGAGATGGCAAATTGGCTCTAGAAACCGACCTAAGTCTATCATTGAGAGAAGGAGTGCATGGTTTTGTTGTTAATACTTTGCAAAACAGAGGTTGATGGAACCCTCTCTGGGCAGTTTAGGCTCTACAAATAGAACCATTCGCACATACCATTGATCCATCGAGTGATAGCAGCTGTGATTGAGAAAGAACTTCCTCAGCTTTCGGTTTTGTAGTTCAACTAAGAGAGACGAGCTCTCCGTTTCCAATTTCAGGTAGAGAAGAGAAGAGAAGGAGACAAAATTAGGAGGTGATTTCGGAGCCCTTAGACGTCACAATATAGCTATGGAAGCTGCCTATACCTCAATAGATCAAGGTCGATTCATCTTTATTTCAGTTCGCTTCTTGAGCCTAGAGCAATCTATTTATGCTTTTAATATTTCTAGAAGCTTATTTAGAATCTAACAATTGGTATTAGAGCCATTCTAAGCTTTGAAATGGCTGAGATTTTTGCTTTTGTCTTCTTTGTTTCAAGAAAATTACAGATTTGTTAAATTCTGGATTCTGGTCATTTTTGGCTAGTTTATTGCCGGAAAAAGGCTCTTTGGTGGTTGGTGGCGACATGGGGACCGATTGCTGTTGATCGACCGCCCTTGAATGCCCATTCAATGCTACTGTGTTCACTCCATCGAGTGAATACTGTAGCACCCAAAATGGGCGAAGAAGATGACCCATTGAGGGTCAGATCCGTCTAAATACCGACCCGACCCATTTGACTAAAAAATTCGGGTTTCCCTGACTCACTTTGGACCGGCTTGATCCGTTCCGATCCAACTTGACTCGGCTTGACCCAATTCAGCTTGATTTGGCTCGAATTCGCGCAGATCAGATCATTGTGACTCGATACAACTCGGACTGATTAAATTTGATCTGGTTCAAATAGACAGATTTTGACAGGGTCATCTTTATGGGGCCGGTTTAAGGGGTTTTTGACTTTGTTTTGGCTGAAGCTTTATGGGCCCATACTAGATCCTATAAGCCTTTTATGTATGAAATTTGAGAGGAAATCTCCCTTTGCATATGGAGATATTGGGCGGGTTAAATAACTGATTCGCCTCTTCTATAGGCCAGTTTAGGTGGATTTTTGACCTCGGATTGGGTCGAAATTTGGAAGGCTGATAAAGGACTCTGTTTTCTACCTATGTACACAATTTAATTCAAAACTAACTTATGGATATGCATATTTTTATCTAGTTCTGTGGTTATTTTGTTAATTATTGTAGTTTTTTGTAAATATTTATTAGTTTTGTAATGCCTGTTATTTATTTTCTTGAAAAGGCACGTGATAATGATTATTGTGCATATATAAGACTTATATTGTTTTTGTTTGGGGTATGACTATGAGGTTTTCCTCCATAAATAAGTCATATATTTACACTCTAACTATGATAGGTAGTGGATTGGTCCAATGGAAGGATACTACTTACAATAGTTAGAGTGGGATGGGAAGACTAAATAAGAGGTTTTGTTGGGAAAACCATAAACCCAACGGTTATGGGTATACCCGAATAGAAAGATCACTTAATTAGTTTGGACCATAGAGATCATCTGTAAGATTATTGTTCAACCCAACAGGACAATATACTACATCGATTTTGGGTCAGGACCTAATCAGGATTATACAATGGTCTTAATGAAATCTAACTTGTAGTTACCCCATTTAGAGTTAGATTATTGATATGTGCATGTTTTACATATGGCATGACATATTTATACACTTATTATGAAATTTGTACTTGCTAATCCAACATTGGTTAATGATTATTGATCTGGTGTTGAAATGTTGGCTGGTACAAACTTTAACAAGTGGAAGGACTAAATCATGATTGTTCTAGGGTGTATGGATTTGGACTTTGCGAAATGTTGATTAATACGTATTGTTTCAAAAGAGTTCCGATACACAAAACATATACAATTAGATAGTTTTGTATTTTTTTGTTCGTATCAAACCGATACGGGTCTGTATTGGCCACGTACCGGACCATTTCGGGTATGTATCGACTGATACAATCCCGAAACAGGCCGATATGCATTATGTATCGGCCATACAATCCCGAAACGGGCCAATACACAAGAAAACCAGAGGTAATAGGGTACACAAATCCTGACTTTGCTGGGTGTTGGGATACACATGCATCTACCTCCAATTATATCTTCATGGTGGTAGGATGGCTTATTTCATGGAGAAGTGCAAAGTAAACTGCAATGACTGCTTCATCTACCATGGAAGTAGAATTCATAGCATGTTATGAAGCAATTAGTCATGCCATATGGTTATGTAACTTTATCTCAGGTCTTTGGGTAGTGGACTCAATTCAGAGACAGATGACAATTTATTGTGACAATGTTACTGCCATGTTTTTCTCAAAGAATAAAAAGACGAGAACAAGGTCGAAGCACATTGATATCAAGTACCTCATTGTGAGGGAAAGGGTTCAGGATCTGATTGTATCAATAGAGCATATCAGTACTACACTCATGCTAGCTGATCCATTAATGAAAGGACTTCCACCCAAGCTCTTTTTGGAGCATATAGCATGGATAGGGTCAGTGGACAGTTTTGATAAGCTGGATTTAAATTGAGTGCAATTGTTTTTATTGACACCATGATGTGTGATCACAATAAAGTTATTGACTCTAATAAATATGTCTCTGTCTTATCTCTCAATTTACACATGTACACATAACTTAAAGGCAGAGATATGTGGGCCATGCTTACATTGTCTAAGCATTATATGCAGGTTGTTCATATTGGTTGAAGTTGCTAACTCCATAACCATTTCAAGTTGATAGAACTCAATCGACCTTGATGATTTGGGATTAGTCATTTCAACTAAATAGAATAGATACCCTTAGGTTCACTTTACTGGGTCATTGATGGCCATATAAAGATAAATAGAAAGATTCATCTGAGCCAAGTGGGAGATTATTATAACTCATTCGGTTATGAGTTCATTGGGTGGCTTGAGATGAATCAAGCATTGGGGGACCCAATAGTGTTTGGAACTAGCTGAGCCTCTGGTATTTCAGATCCTTAATCATGAATGGAGGCCTCTCTCTAGGCGGTTTAGGCTCTATAAATAGAACCACTCACACACACCACTCATCCATCGAGTGAGAACAACCATGTCTTAGAGAGAAATAACTTCCTTTTTTTTCGGTTTTGTAGTTTAGATGAGAGAGATGACCTCTCCAGTTCTCGTTTCGAGTAGAGAAGAAGGAAATGAAGTCAAGAGGTCATTTTGAATCCCTTAGATGTTGCAATATAACCATGAATGCTGCCTTTACCTCAATAGCTCAAAGTCGGTTCATCTTTATTTCAGTTCGTTTCTTGAGCCTAGAGCAATCCATTTGTGCTTGTAATATTGCTAAAAGTTTATTTAAATGCTAAAAAATGTGAGAAGGAGCAGACTATTTGGAAAGGAGGAAATGTTTTCTTGAAATCAGTTTATGGATTAGCATTCTCTACAAAGCATTTATTTTGGATTCTAGTTTTGTGAAGACAGGTATGTTTTGTTTAATGAATTTACTTTTTTATTCTTTTCTTTGTGTTAAATCAAAATTTTGAAATAGAAAAATGTTTCTGATGCTTCCAATATCATTCTAATTGGATCAGAGTAGCATTAACCTCCCAGATTTAGTACCCATGTTGGATCATAGTTCGGTGAAAACATATATGTTTTCCTAGAGGTGTCAAACGGGCCGTGCCAGGCCAGTGGGCGGCTCGCGCAAAGTGCGGGCTGTGCCGTGCCAGTCCGCGGGCCGTTTTGGGTTGTGCCGCCCCCCAAGGGATAACTTGAGGGGTCAGCCCGGCATGACCTACGGCCTAAGTCCGTGCGGGCCCGGGTTGTGCCATGCAGTGCTGGGGGTGTGGGTCAGGCCTGGGCCATGCCATTGGCCGAGCCTTGGGCATGGGCGGAATCGGGCCATAATCGGGTTAGACCGGTTTTTTTACCTTTTTTTTTGAATTTTTGAATTTTTTTTATTTCTTTGCTAAGTAAAAGTGTAAAACTAAAATATTTAACTTTCCTTTGGGTTTTAGGAACTATTTGAGAAAATAAGAAATGATAAATCTAACAAATAAATGAAAAAAATACTTAACCAAATAAGAGTGGAATAACAAATTGGAAGAAAAATAGGAATTTTATTTCATTTAAATTTAAATGATACAAATTACAAAGCATACAATGGTTGGATACTTGGATGAATGAAATATGAAAATTGAAAAATAGAATAAATTAATAAAATATAAAAAAATATAATATAGTTACAAAGTAAAAATACAAAATTACATTGTTAAAAAATAGCAAATAAATTAAATAAAATAAAAACAAAATTTACAATAATTTGAAAAAATGTTATATAACTATTGTTCATGAATCACGGCTTTCATCATCTGCTTCAGGTGAAATATCGGGTGTTGTGTCATGCCCTCCTTTGTCTTGTAATTTGTCTTCAACATTTAGCCAATCTTTAAAGCAGATGCACATTTCTATACTTTCATCATTTATACAGCTCCTCTTGTCGTCTAACACTCTAGTACCTGCACTAAAACAAGACTCCGATGGAATTGTAGACACTGAAGGGGTTAGTAGATCACGTGCCATGGTGGCGAGAACTAGATAATTTTTTGAATGTTCACTCCACTAGGATAAAATATCAAAATTATTTATTCCCTCACCTAAAGAAGAAAAATTTGCTTGTAAATAAAAATTAAGTTCAGTAAATGAACTTGTTGTTGAGGTCGTAGATTTCTGCCTTGTACTTATTAAATAAAAAAGTTTTTCTCTTCTACTATTGGGCTCAAGTTCAGATTTAGAAGTAGAAGATGCAACTGCACAACTTGTAGATTTATTTCCCGTTACTTCAGATTTATATAAACTGTACATTTCAAATAATAAATTATTAATTTATATGAATAAAAAAATTAAATTTTGCAACTTTAGAAATAAGATTTAATAACATATAAATTAAATTTTGTTTATATGAATAAAAAATTTTTAAAGCATCTAATCTAATAGTATTCCTAGAAACTTTTTTATATTGTGGATTTATAGAATTACGTAACCATTTTTCAAGTTTAGTATCTTCAACTAACAAAAATGGTTGTTCAACATGTACATTGTATTTTGCTAATTCTTGCCTCATTATTTCTTGAGAATCTCCGCCCAATTTGTGTTTGTGTTGTTTCTCTCCCTTCTTATTCTTCTTTTTCATGGTTGAGCAAATGTCTGCCTAAGTGGCCAATGCCACTCTTGCTACAATAGCTAAAGTATTTCCTACATTTTTGCGAATGACTCTTTTTTCCTTCCCCTCAACCTCTTCTACATTAAATATTTTCCAAACCGGGCTAACCAACTACTGTCCTTCTTTTTCTTTCCCATAGTATGAGTAATAGGGGTGGAAATTCCATCAATATCAATAGCATCCATATTGGTGCTAGCATTATCATGATACGACAGAATATCATCAACATTGAACATGTTGGGGAATCGGTTTTGGGAGGAGTTGGCATTTTTTTTCTAAATTCTAAAAAAATAAAAATTAATTTAATTGGTCTTACTTGGATTGCCGGTTTGGAATCCCAACTTGATTTCAACAGTTGAAGCCTTTCAACTCCAAGAGTCCAAGTCTCCCAAATTGCTAAATGCTGATTAACTTGAGATACTTGAGCTGGTTGAGTAGAGCAAGCATTCTTCTTGTTGAAACTTCAATAAAGTTGAGAACTTGAGAACAGTCAATCAAAGTTTAGATCACTTCAAAATTCAGAGAATGCATGAAAAAAGAGATTAAGAGAATTGTTGAATTGGTGTGACAAGAATGGTGGAGGATAGGGCTATTTATAGGAATTGAAAATAATTCAATTGCCCAAAACACCCTAAAAACTAGTTGTTGGGGGGCATTTGTGTCAATTTTCTCCCCCATAACCAAAATACATAAATACCCCCCCTATATAACTGTTTGTAGTTGTTGGGGTGTATTTCTGTAAACCCCCCCAAAAAGCAGAAACT